>PISX010031266.1:0-17589 GCA_004024625.1 Mellivora capensis
CTATAAATATGAAAAACAAATTTTTTTTTAATTTCTAAAAAAAAGGAGTTGATTAAATTGGTTGGGAGAATAAAGAAAAAGAAAGTGGAAAGAATTTGCTCAGGCTGGAGACTAGAACAAGCCCGGAGCTAGATTTAGGGTGTATTTTGAGCCACTAGAGGAAGTTGTACCCCAAATTTTTTAGAAGAAAAAAACCCTTATGTGAATACAAAAAATAAAGTTAAATACTATGAATGATAAAATATGACTATAATAATGAAGGTTCAAAGAAGATTATCATTTTTTTGGAAAGGTACTGTTAAGATAAACTAGTTTAAAAATGTTAAAAAAAAAGAAAAGGGTAAAAGTTAAAAAAAATTAGCAGAAAAAGGGAAAAAAATAAAATTAAAGAAAAAATTAAATTAACTGCAAGACTAAAGAATCATGGGGAGAAAGCCATGAATTCTGCCCTTTGCTTTCTCCTCCTCTGGAGTTCCGCTGCTCTCCTTGTTAAGTGAACTTGGTCTTGGCTGGATTTCTTTTGATCTTCTGGGGGAGGGGCCTATTGTAGTGATTCTCAAGTGTCTTTGCCCGAGGCAGAGCTGCACCACCCTTACCAGGGGCCGGGCTAAGTAATCCACTCGGTTTCGCTTTGGGGAGCTTTTGTTCCCTGAGCGCTTTCCATAGAGTCCGGAGGATGGGAATGAAAATGGCGACCTCCCAATCTCCGGCCCAGAGGAGCCAAGAGTTCGGGGACCCACTCCTCGGGGCGACCTCAGAGAAAAGCCCCAGCCAATCCCGTCGCCCTCGCCTCTGGCCATGCTCTGAGCTCACCCAGCCTGCGACCGGTTCAAGGTAACCCCAAGCTGAGAGCTCACTCCTCGGCTCTGTCTCTGTAGCCGGCTTCCCGCTCCGATACCTGCTAGCTCTGCGACACTCAGACACCCCTGATCCTTCTGTGACCCTGCGGGACCTGGGGCCATGGTGACCCCGCTTGGGCTTCACCCCGGTTTAGCCTCTGGAGCGATGTCCCTCCATGGAGCAGACTTTTAAAAGTCCCGATTTAGTGCTCCGTGGCTCTGCCGCTTGCTGGGAGCCAGCCCCTCCCCCGCGGTCTATCCTCCCGTCGCTTTGGATTCACTTCTCCGCCAGTCCTACCTTCCAGAAAGTGGTTGATTTTCTGTTTCCAGAATTGCTGTTCTTCCTCTCTTTGATCTCCCGTTGGATTTGTAGGTGTTCGCAATGGTTTGATAAGCTGTTCTAGCTGATCTCTTGCTACCTGATGTAGTTTCAGCCTGCTACTGCTCCGCCATCTTGACTCCTCCTGTACAGAATCATTCTTAAATACAGAGTAAACATGAAGCATTCCATTTGAAAAAGATATTTCTTTTTTTTTTAGTATTTTATTTATTTATTTTACAGACAGAGATCCAAAATAGGCAGAGAGGCAGGCAGAGAGAGAGGGAGAGAGAGAGGTAGAAGCAGGCTCCCCGCTGAGCAGAGAGCCCGATGCAGGGCTGGATCCCAGGACCCTGCGATCATGACCTGAGCCAAAGGCAGAGGCTTTAACCTCTTCCAATCCTTGGAAAGGTTGTCGGTATACTCTTTTTCTAATTCTCCAGCTTCCCTCTACTCTTTTTTTTTTATTGAAGTATAATTGACATATAATATCCTATTGGTTTCAGGTGTGCATCATACTGATTCAATATTTTTATATATTATGAAATAATTCCCATGGTAAGTCTAGTTACCATCTGTCACTATACAAAATTATAGCATTTTTGACCATATTCTTTGAGCTGTACATTACATCTCCATGACTTATTTATTTTGAGGTGGGAAGTTTGTACCTCTTAATCCCTTTCACCTATTTCACTTGCCCCCTCCATCCTCCCCTCTCTGGTAACCAAGGGCAACACAGCTAAAACAAATGGGATTATATCAAACTAAAAAGCTGTTGAATAGCAAAGAAAACTGTTTTCTCTTGAACCACTGAAGCATCTTTTTTTTTTTTTTTAAGATTTTATATTTTGACAGAGAGAGACACAGTGAGAGAGGGAACACAAGCAGGGGGAGTGGAAGAGGGAGAAACAGGCTTCCCACTGAGCAGAGAGCCCGATGCGGGGCTTGATCCCAGGACCTGGGATCATGACCCGAGCCAAAGGCAGACGCTTAATGACTGAGCCACCCAGGCACCCCTGAAGCATCTTTTATACATTTACAAATGACAGCCAAATTGCTAAATCGAATGACAGTTTTAGTACTTACTTTACTTTGGCCTATGGTAGCACTTGATACAATTGATAACTCCCTCCCTCATCGATTTCTTCAGTTACCTCCTGGGAACAACATTCCTGTTCTCCAGTCCCTCTTTTTCTGTCTCATTCTCATAAGAGAATTCTCAGCTCTAAAGCTTCAAATCAATAATTCTCGACATTAGCTACACACTGAAGTTACCTATGAATTTGTTTAAGCAGATATATGAGCCCTGTCTCCAAGGAATCTGGTCTGATTGAATTGGCATGGTACCTGACATCATACCTGGGTGATGGCAGTTGTTTCATCTCCCCAGGTATTTCTGTCATACAGCCAGGATAAAGAACCAGTGCCCAGCCTCAGGTTGGACTTCTTCTCCATCTAGATTGACTCCTAGGGAATGCCATTTTAAAAGGAGGGAAAAAAGTGTGCAAGGGAGCCAGACATCAGGAAAACTGAGTTAACAAATGAAGAGCAGAAATTTGAAAGTGAAAAAAAAAACCCACAAATTGTTCTGGGTCTAAGCTTAATCTGCTTTTGGCAGGAAGATAACAACATTCTCCAATTGTTATATTCATGAAAAAGCATGTATATCTCCAGATACCAGTATATCATAATTCAGGGATGATTACTTTTTATTATGGATCCCAGGCTTATTAACAATATTCAAGAACATATTATTTTCAGGGCCAGAAACAATTAAAGAAATCTTAGTTTGCTTTAATCTTAGAATTTAGACTGTATTCAACTGTTATATGAAGTGCTTAATTAGAATGGAAGTAGGAAAAAATGTCAGCTTTTCTTTAAGTCTCACAAGTTTAAAACATCATCTATAGGTGAGATGCCCAATCTATACCTCTAATACAGAGAACTCTAAGCTCCTGACTTGCATGTCCTATTGCCTACTCACCATCTATTACTGAATGTCTAGTTGGTCTACCTGTCATTCCAAATTTCACATGTCCAACACTAATATCTGCCCCCAACTATTTTTCTATGGTTGTCTTAAGTTAATAAATGCAACTCCATCTTTCCAAGAGATAGGCTAAAAATGTTGGGCTGGTTTTTAACATCTCTCTTTTTCTTGTATCCCATATCTAACCTATCAGAAAAATCTTACTGTTTTGATTTTTCAAATATGAGCAAATCCCTTTACTTCTCACCACCTTTACTGTCACCATCTTGTTTAATACTACATTATCTCTCACCTAAATTAAGAATTATGTGCCTCCCATGTTTCTACCTACTTCTGTCCCTGCTCCCTCAGACTATTTTCAAAGAGTAATAAACCAATAGTTTCAAAATGTAAATTAGATCATATCTTCCTTCTGCTTATATAACTTTCTGTTTAAATAACTTCTTATCTCAGAGCAATCATGGTGTTTATTTCTGACCCATCTTTTCCACTCTTACCATTGTTCACTGCAGTGATGTTCCTCTTCATGTCCCTTAATCACCATGAGAACACTCTGATTGTATTTTTATACTCAATTTTCTCTCCAGTTAAATATTCAAAATATACACATGGTTTGCCCTCTCAAATCCTTCAAATCTTTGTTCAATGACCCCTTCTGTTCTGAAGAAAAGATTCACAACAGCTATATTCTTGGTTTCAAAAGGGGAAAAAAAAAACCTTTATTATAAAAATCTCATAGAAACAGAAAGAAGAAAAGGGAAATCTGTGCATAGATGAGGGCAATAGTAAGCAGTAAGAGTTACATCAAATTGGCACTGACAACATTCAACCTCATTAGCTGGGGAAGCCCTGTGGAGTCAGCCAGATTGGAGTCCCAATTGAGAGACCTGGGCGGATCATCCTCCCCTCAGGTGAGAGGTCCAACTGACCATCTTTGTAAGGCCATATTTATAGGGCAAATGACAAGGTCTGAGATTAAACATTTGTTTGCCTACATGCCATTTGGAGGAAGCTGCATTTCTATGTTATCATGTCTTTATATAATCAAAGAGCCTGGGCTACTTGTGTTTACCTCCCCTCCTGAATTCCATTCTGGGGGTCAGCCCAGTCTGGAGCCAAAGGGGATGCCAGGCAAAATTTGTAGCTCTTGGCATCCAATTCTGACCTGTGGCCAGCCAATGTCAACTAATCAGGCTCCTATGGTCACTTATACAGCACAAGTCTCACAAACAACATTCTTTGGCCCACCTGGTACATCCAGATTGGAGTGATTGGTTATGCATGACAAACCACAGAAACCTTCATGCATACAATACATCTTCTCAGCAGGACCCTTCTTGAGAAATATACTTAAAAATCACAACCCACTTCCCCTATCTCTGTTATCCACATCTTTCTTCCTTCCTCATTTTGCCCCATAGGATGCACTAACATTTGACATATCATTTTTAAATTTATTTTTTAATCTCCTCTTTCCACTGCGCACACTGGAATGGAAGCTCCATTGAGGGCAGGGACTTTGATTTGTTCATGGCAGAATAGTACCTAGATTAGTACCTGGCACACTATAGAGTCTCAATAAATATTTATTAAATGAATGAATACAATGAGGGAAGATTAGTCCCAACCTCACATGCTGTGAGCCCATACTAATTCACAGGAAGGAGAATTTCTATTTGTTTTGATTTATTTTGTTTTGTTTTATTAAATTGTGCAAGGAAATATAAAGAATACTTGCATCAGTGAACTTCTTCCTCCAAATATCAATCTTAACTTTTTTACCACAGGCAAATTATTTATCTTTTACAAATCACAAAAACATTCAACACCCATCCTCCTGTCCTTTCTCCACCATACTTATAGAAACACAGAGCCCTCAATTTTTTTGGCAGAGACCTAAAATGAATGATCAGATACAGACAAGTATACTGCAAAGAAGAGCAAATAACAGTGTCTGGGGTTTCTTCCCTTTTAGTGTTCTTTCATTTACTAACCCTCAACACACTAATTCTGAAGGGCATCATACTCCATCCCATTTAACATTGTCCTAAAAACTCTTTCTTTAGTTATTTATTGGGAATGTTCCTTAAGCACAAAAGTGTTAGAAATCCTGTGGTCAACTCTTTTCTGGTTCCTCTTAGTATTTGGGGGACTCCTGTATTAGAGGTGTGCTGCTGCTCTGTGCTATGCTGGAATTGGCAAAACTTGTCTATTTAATGGAGCATTTGCCTGGCCATCTATCTAATGAGGACATAGTCCATTTGTTGAAGGAATAAAGGAAATACCATGAGAGAATATCAGAGTTTATGATGAGGCCAGGAACCTCTATGGTCTGCCTCCCTTGAAACTTGTCTCAACAGAACTGATGCCATCATTCATGCTAAGGGTATATGGTGACTTCAAGGACAAATTTGCTCTGCTTGGCCAAAATTTTTTCCTAGGGGTTTTGGCAGCAGTTGGCAACATTGGTGGTGGAGTTTCCAACTGTCAAGTCAAGGATCTGCCCCGGCAGAGTGAGGCAACTCTTGCTTGTCTGACAGTCTGGGACAAGAGAAAGGGGGCAAAGTGTGCCACTGTCTTCCCAAGCAGGTAATTTCTTTTGCTGCATTAGAGTCTGCTCCACTTCCTGAAGGTGAGGGAAATCAAGCTAACTGATATTCCTGCCCACAATACCTTCTATTATTCCCATGTGGTTAGTTGGCATCAAACTGCCTCCTAGAGAAAACAAAAGACTAAAGTGGTTGTTCTGTTAAAACTACCTCTCATCTGCTTTATTTAGCTTGCCAAGCTCTTTATTTTATCCTTGTTTCTCATGCATGTGGATATATTCCCATTTATCTAAGAGAGATTTCAGGGTCATTAAAATTCATCTTTTGAAGGTCACAAACCTGCACTGTCAAATTTGAAGTTATGGAGGAGTCAGCCTTTAACCTTTCTAATAGATATTCCATAAAATCTATAATGGCATATAGTAGAGAGGAAATGCTTTATTCAGTTATATCTTTGAAAAGCAGTAATCACTGATAGCACTGTTGTTACTCCATCATGAGAGATATTGTTCTATGAGTGACTAATTCTATCTAGTAATTTAAATATGGCTCATATTCAGAATAACTGATAAAGATTAAGTAAATGCTATGTAACATTTGGTAAAATGTTTATTTTTTGTTCTAATCACATAATCCAAGTGTATGTTCATCAAAAAGTAAAACAAAACAAAACAAAAGATATCAACATTCTCAGATGTGGATACATCAATATTTCCACAAGCATTTAATCCAGAAATTAAAAAAAAAATGTATACATGAAGAGCAAATGCAGCTGAATACCTAGCATCATTCTGGAAGCTAAAGAAGCCATATGTACGTGCTATTGAAATTAGAAAATTATATTTTAACCTCCAATGTATTTTTAAACATAGCTAACACATAAGAAACCAGCTGGGTTTATTATAGGTCCAGAACCTTTGGAATTAAACAGTGTGTGCTAAAAAAGGAATGTAATCATGCAGAAACAGGTTTTTCTTTTCCTTAACCTTATTTAGTAATATTTAATTTCCAACCAATACAGATTGCCAGCTGTTAACATCCTCTTACTGCAAAATGAGGATAAGAAATTTAATGCTGATAGTTTTGTGTTTATGTCTGTTGCCCATAAATTACACACTGGTTATGGTTGAGTATTTGCTTGCATTTTTCTTCCACTTGAAATTTATTTCAGATATAACAAACTGTCTAATTCCCTGTGAAATGGTATTAGTTGTTACCTTGAGAAACTACTTAGCTTCTTCAAATACCCTCTGGAATCTCTGTGACTAAGTAAAACTAGATTTTGGGCATTAGGATAGGAAAGAATCTATAACTCTTCAAACATGCCGTCTTAGTCCTTTCTGGTTAAATATAAACTAGGGAATTTTGAGACAGGAAGAGGGAGATATTTTTTAGGTTAATTATCAGAGTAACAGTGTGTTTTTTATAATTTAGATAAATAAAAAAGGAATGTTATTATTAATTAATTTGAGACAACAGTTTAAAACAAAAACTGACTTGGGGAGAAAAAAATGAAAAGTCATCTTAGACAAAATCAAAATGCAGTAAGTTATTGGCCTGTACATTTCTTAAATTGCAAAAATTTGTTATATTTTGTGTGGAATTTTCTAATGAATAACATTAATTATAATCTCACATATTATAAGACTTATCCCATAATTAAAATAAACAACTGAACCAATAGCAACATGTGCCCACCTCTCTGGTGGACCTTAGGGAAGAAAAACTGGATATGAGATACTTCTGATGTCTCTTTTAGTTGTGGGAAAGGTGGAAGGAACAGTAGAGAACTAAGTTTTTTCTGAAAAGGGGAGTAGAGGGTTATTAGGTGGTGCAGACACTACTGAGTTTTTAATTATATAAATCATTATTCTTTTTGATGAAGGATCTAAAAATCTTATGTGATATTTATCTTTTTTTTTTAAGATTTTATTTATTTGTCAGAGAGAGAGAAGTGCATGCACAAGCAAGGGGAGCGGCAGGCAGAGCAAGAAGCAGGCTCCCCGCTGATCAAAGAGCCCGATGTGGGACTCGATCCCACAGTTTTGGGATCATGACCTGATCCGAAGACAGACACTTAACCAACAGGCACTCCTTAAGTGATATTTATCTTAATAAAGAAAGTTCAGCAATATAATTATAAAATATAGCATGATAGCTTAAGAGAATGGATCTTAATCTATATCAGAATTAGATATATATGAAAGCATTTAGGGACAACAGTCTATATCATCCAGTATTCATTCAGAATCACTAGGAATAATATAGAATAAGAGATACATTGAATGATGCAATCTTACAGGATTGCAGGAGCTGATAAAACAATCTCCGTTCAGCTATTTCTTCTTAACGTGGTGTGGATGGTGGAGTCACTGGACAGGCAAATGGAAGGGAATGTGTGGGAGAGCAGTGACATGTGGAGACCCACAGAACAAGCTGGAACTGTATACATCTCATTAGAATCCATGATGGCCTCTAGTGGTGCTCTTATCTCACTCACACCAGAATTTGGGAGAAGCTAAAGGTAGAAATCCCATGGGACCTCGGATGTTGCCCAGATCAACAAAGCAAGTCAGCAGATCCACAAAAACATGCATGATCAACTTTAATCTTCCAAAAATACACATGGCCACTGCTTCACTTCTGCCTTTCAAATCTTGCATGCTTTTACTTTGTGGAAAATGTAGCCAGAAACATTCAAGGAAGGGAATGATGAGAAACATAGTTCATTTTAGCCAAATTAATACAATAGAAAGCCACCACTCTGAGAAATAGAAATCTCAACAAGAGTTGCAACTCTCTAAATAAACTTTCACCTTAAAAGTCTCTCAGTTTCATCCTGCCTGATTCCCTTATTACAGAACTAGAATTTATTGTGAGGTTCAGATCATGATTCTGGATTCAAATCCTTTTTAAGGTCACTAGTACCTTTCATTACAAAATGAGTTCAAAGGTCTTTTTGCCCTTAGGGGTTCAGAACTACCAGGACAGAAGGCTCAAAACTTGTGTATATTTTGAGTACAGTCTCAACTGAAAAGTCCCTTGCTCCTGTCTCTTTTTCCAGAGATTCAAGATTCAAATATATGGTTTTGCTAATGTTTTTATAAGAAAAAGAATCAAGGAAGCCTATTTTTTAGATAACACATATATTACCCTTAGCCTTTTGCTTTTCCTTTGGATATTTTCTTTTTGTTGTTTCCCTGTTGGTGCCTAATTTTTTTTTAATTTCCTTCCACAAAGAAAAGAAAAATAAGAAAAGCTAAAAACCACAAGATCTTTCTACAAGGTAGCTGTCATTAATCAGATCTAACTATATCATACTTTTCTCACATAAAGACCCAAATTTCTCTCCATTCCCAGGGAGACCAACAACTTTTACCTAATGCATCCTTACTTTTCTCAGTTTCCAATAAGGTCTCCACAGCAGGTCTACTATTTAAACAAAACTCTAGTTGAAATTGATTCACTGATTGAACTTGCATCTTTAACCTGTTACAGGCTTCTAAAGAAATGAAACAAAGACAGATTCACCTCAGAAAGTATCAGTATAGTCAGAGAGAATGATTTCTTCTTTCCTTCTCACTTTGTAGCAGCCAGCACTCTGGGCTGTAAATGAGGATGGTTCCACTGAACAGCATGTGCCCTAGACAGCAGGTCTATACCAAATGGGCAGGATGAGCTGACCCACTGCTCCCATTAGGGCCAAATGGCTTTCTACCAAGACACCATTCTGGGTGAGCCAAGATTCTTTCCAAGGTCACTTCGTGCTATTGACACACTTGGAAAAGGGATTTGGAATACTTAAATTTGCTTAGTGTACTCTCATTAAAAAAGACAAGGCGGTGAAGGTGAATTCACATCAGGGTTACCAACAAAACTCATTATGAGACATGAAAATCCCACTTCCTTTCTCTAATAAGCAATTTGATCTGAAAGAACTCTGCAGTTGATATGAACTGAAAAAGTATAGATCCTAAGAAACTTTTCCAAGGAAGCTATACCCTACTGCCTCAAGGAATGCCTGCCAATGTTTTACTAGATACCCATAAATGCACAGCCATAGTATAGAGGCTGAATCAGGTTAAATGACAAGGAAAGTTTCATGGACTTTTTGTTTTTAAAGAATAGAAAAACCGGTTCTAGTGGACAATTCAGAAATTAATTTCCTTCCTATACTAATAATTGATTCAAATATAATAGGAAAGCTTTATGGTAACTTTTGAAAAATGGAATTATATAGTAACTTTCTAAAATACATTGTGGAAATAATTGATTTTTATGTCATTATTTTATGTGCATTACAAGGGAAGCCATTTTTCTAGGATCTTAATCTATTTTTCTTGAAACTTTAATTGAACATTTTTCTTATCCTCAATATTTTCTTCTTTTATACATCTTCTTCCTCTCCTTTATGTGTCAATATTTCTTCATTCTATTTTGATAGCACTGTAGATGAATTTTACCTCTTAGGATATATTTTATCTCTTTTTGCCAATACAGAAGGCATTCTCTATTTTAGTACATTTCAAGGTCTGCTGTTATATGGCAATTTCCTTTCCCTCCTGTTCCCTATTTCCAACATATAAGACAGCCATTCTGGCACAGATATAAAATTAGTTTTGCTCAATGGATTTCTTGTCATGCATGTGCACAAAGCTTCATTTACCTTCAATTTAGATTTTTGTTTTCCTCTGGTGACTCATTTTGCTGCATCTGTGTTTATTCTATAACCTGTGGATAAAGCATGTTTCTCTGGCTGAGAGCTGGCTGAGCATTTGCTGTTGGCTGCCATGTGTTAGCAATTCCTGAATGCAGTGCAGGGATACTCCATCTACTGCACCAGATATTACTGCTCTTTATACATTTCCTATGTGGTAATCAGCTTAGATCCTGTTTGTTTATGTAAGGATTTGTTGTTGTTGCTGTTGATTTACTTAGTATATCACAGATGCTTTTGTTGCATTTCCTAGTAGTAAATAAATACAAGTCTTACTGATTCTGGTGATCTATGTCTGATATTTAGCTTTGGTTGATGCTTTGCTCCTGTTTGGATGTTAAATGTAATCACAATGCTTTGTTCTCTGTTCTTTTTAAAATTTACTCTGTACATTTGGGTCTTTCTCACATAACAATGAAACCCTTTCCAGCCACAAGTATTTTCATAGGGACCTCACAAGCTATTATTTACAAACATGTTTTTAATTCATGGGTTTGTACTCAAATGTATTTGAGCTTTTTTTTAATCCTTCTAAATAACTGGACTATTTGTTTTCTATTATTTTTTTAAAGATTTATTTATTTGGGAAAGAGAGAGTGCACACACGCAAGCCAGGGAAGGGGCTGAGGGAGAGAAACTCAAGCAGATTCATTGCTAAGCACAGAGCCCCACTAGAGGCTAGATCCCATGACCCTGAGATCATGACCTGAACCAAAATAAAGAGTTAGGCGCCTTACCAACTGAGCTACCCAAAACACTAGATTATTTGACTTATTTTATAAATTAGTAGAGTCTTTTTTTCATACTTCTTAAGAAATGAATCTTGCTTTTGAGTTTATTTGGTTAAGGTGTAAGCTAAGCAGGAAGAAGGGAAATAAAAGCTAGCACAGGGAAAAGTTACTGAAGAATTTTGGGATTTGCTTAAATCCTATGTTCCTTGGGAACAGGGAGAGGAAAGAGATTCAAAGTAATTAGATTTAATTTTTGTATTTAGGCATACATAGTTCCTAAACGAGAACTTTCACAGACATAGAAAGAGGTTTACTATCAATTCATGCAGATTATTTAACAAATAACTCTCTTTCTTGGCAAAGCTATTTGCTTCTGAAATAAAACAGCTGATCACAAATTTTCCATTCCTTGGAAATACCAAAAAAGAACTGTAGGGGAGGAAAATTGCTTCAATTATGAAACTGGAGAATTGGTTCAGTCCCACTGTGTCCCCTGTTCCAATTTCAAGCTTATCCATCCTAGCATATGAATAATATTTTTTTAATCCTACTGTGTCAGAATGATAGTCCTTCCTTCTATATCAGGTGATGCTAGCCGCTATCCTGAAAAGACTGAAAAAGGTCCATAGTGGCTTAAATAATGTATCAGTGTCCTAGTGCTGTTATAGCAAAGTGCTACAAACTGAGTTGTTTAAAACATCAGAAATGTGTTTTCTCACAGTTCTGGAAGCTGGAATTTCAGAATCAAAGTATTGGCAGGACGATACTACTTCCAAAGTTTCTAGGAGAGGATCCTTCCTTGCTTCTTCCAGCGTCTAGTAGTGCCAGGTATTCCTTACTTTATGGCAGCATAACTCTTGTCCCTGCCTCCATACTCACATGACCATCTCCCCTCTGGGTTTGTCTATTTCTGTCTTCATGTGATGTCCTTTTGTGTGCCTCTGTCTGTGCCCAAATTCCAGGATACCAGTCATAGTGATCAAGGGCCCACCATACTCAAATATAACCTCGTGTTAACTAATGATATCTGTAACAATCCTATTCCCAAATAGGTCACATTCTGTGTTACTGATAGTTAGAATTTCAATATATTTTGGGGGGCAAAAATTGAAATCATACAAAATTGTAAGAAGTTGATTTCTTGTTAAGTTAACATGCTGGATAGTAAACCATTTGATAGTAAAACCATTTGTAGGCAGTCATTCAAGATCCAGATTGATTAAAGTTCTATCTTCTTCAAACATGGTTTCAAGTGTCATAATAGAAGTTATGGACGTGTCAGATAACAAAAGTGATAAAGGACACAGAGGACAAGAGTGAAAGGTTTTTATAAGCCAATGTGGAAATGGTACCTCTAAATCCTACTCATAATCTATTGACTAGAATGATGAAGAAGCACGGCAAATATGGTCTAGGGGTCTGACAGGAGGAAAAGAAGAATATGGATTTTTCTGAGCAAAAAGGAATTTCTGCCACTCTACTATACAATGACACCCTAGGGCATCTTTTAAGAGAATGTGGATGTTTTTCTATATGATTGGGGTTACTGTATCTTCTGGTTTCTATATGACTACCTTGGTTTATGCCTGTTGTCTCAGGAAAAAAAAATATTAACTACATTTCCTCTCCCTCTCAAAAGTGAACCGATTTGGATAATAATTTATATGATCATCCTACTGATAAGAATAAAGTCCCAAGGATAAGGGAAGGTAAAGGGGAGAATCCCCAATACATACCTTTTTGCAAAAGAATATATCAACTTGCTGTGCTCCTCAAGGAAAAATATTTCATTTAATATGTTTCCAATTCTACCAAAATAATTCTTGACAAGATTCTGGATCATATGTCTTTAGCCTCCCCATAAACCAGAATGACTGAAAAGGTGTTTAAGACATTTTAATAAAGTTTAAGCATATGCTTGTCTAGAAAACATGCCCTTTAAAAATGTAATTTCTGATCTGAGAAAAATAAATTTGATATATTATATATATATATATATATATATATATATATATATATATACTATATGATAGTTTTATCTGCACTCAAAATAAATATATCTTGGGTACATTCCAAATGAAAGTTTTTGATGAGTGATCATTGTAACGAATATATAATCCTGGAAAGGGTTGCCTAACAGAGATCTGGTGCCAGGGCCCTGAACTATTGTAATTATGTTTATCTGAGTTGAACGTAGCTTTACTTTGCTTGTAAAAGCACATGTTAAAATATTCTTAAGATTGCCCTTGAGATTTCTTCACTCTTCTTGGAATTTCTCTTCATAATTAAATGTTCCATTCACTGTATGTACAAAGTACCCTCTCATTTTTTAAATTAGTCAAAATAGAAAGAGAACTCAAACTCAAAAGAACTCATTTATCTTTTGCTACACCTCTATGGAGTGCTTCCACAGCTCCGTTGCTAATCCATTGGTATAAAAGAACTCACAACCCTTTAAATTTGAACTTTAATTCTCTTGTAGATAATTCAGGGAAGCCTGCTAAACTCCTTGTAATGGGTAATAAGATTTAACTTAGCTTATATAGAAGAGTCAGTTAAAGTAATCAAGTCTATATATACAGTTGTGCCTTTTATAAGTTGCCATTCACAAAATAATTTAAGTCTATATGTGAAAGGCATGATTGAGAATATGTTTCCCATTAAACATTTAACCAAGGTCAATGCACTTTTTTTTTTAATCATAATCTTCTTTCTCATGGGTTACATGTGAAGGTTTATAGTCATCACACATTCCTGTCAGTATCTGTCAAATCACAATGAAATACAGCTGAAAAGGCTGTGGATTATTCACTGGCCACAAACAGAAATTTTTTGAATGTCCTTTTGAGTCTTATACAAGGCTCTTGTGGTATTATGCTATAAGGAAAATTTTATTCCAGTCTTACTATTGCCTGAAGATTCAAAATAGTTTGACTATCCTTGATAGCTAGCTATGAAAATGGAGATAGTATTTTGCACAGTAATAATAATGCAGTCAGTGGTTTCAATGTAACACAATCAAAAATAACTCTCCAATTATAATCATAAATATTTTATACACTTAAGTCTATAAATTTGGATCATAAAAATATGCTCAATACTCAGGCCACAGGTTTTCCTTTAGAAAGCACTTAGACAAATTCTTGACTACAAAATGAGGAAAGGAAGGAAAGAAAGGGAGAGAGAAAACATGATTAATTTATGGTAACACTAGGTATTATACTTTTGCTTTTAGCATTGTGAAAAAAAAGCTAGAGTGTTATACCAGAAAAATGAATTTATATCAATAATTTGGCTGACATGTGCTTTATATTTACTGTAACAGCAATTAACAGTTCTTCCAGTGACATAATTTTCAAGAGTTTTTGAGTCATTGAGATGGATAATTAACATTTGATATTAACAGAGATATATATAATCCAGATATTAATAATTATGACAGTCCCTTATTTAATAATCAATTCATTCTGTACAAGTCTCCAGATTTTCTGAGCACATACTTTGGAAGAATACTATAGAAAATAAATTTCTCATTTTTAGTGCTTAACTCTCACTGGGGTGCAAATTTTTTTTCCTAAAGATGTAAATAGAATCAATTATGATGTGCAGAATGAGTAGTGTGTATGATTTGAGTTCCAATGAACCATGAAAATAAAGCAGTATTGGACATTTGTTTGATAAATGTCTCACAAGCAGATTCTAGATGTTTTATATCTTTAAAAAGAAAAAATATTATTAAGTGAAAAGTTAAAACAAAGTACAAAAAAAAAGGTCTGTTTATAAGACTTTGAGGAAGAAAAAGTGTCACCTTCTAAACCTTCTTTTTAAATTCTCTGAGTATGAATTGCTGTTGGGTTTTGGACAGCAAGATCTCATGAGCAAAACTAGTCGTAAACTTCATCTCATTTCTGTTGTCTTTCAATTGTGCTCCAGAAAATGTATTCAATTCCTCTCCAGCTATTCCTGACTAAATCCACCATTCCTTTATATATATTCTGCCTAATAAAAACAAAATCATAAATACAGATGCCAAATAATGACATTCATATTTTTTCTTTTCTTTTAATTTAATTTAACTTTATTTATCTTTTGATCCCCTTCATTTTTAACTACTCCTCTAATCAGTACTAAAATTGTGTTATCTTCCCTGATTGGAAAGCTGTTTGTTATTACAGTATTGTTGGTGTTGTGATGACAGTGATACAGCGAATGCATGTTGAGCATCATTATTGTGCAGGCACTATGCTGGGTGCAGAGATGTGTGAAGAAAAGATCCTGAGTTTTCTTAGTCAGATAGACTTGGATTCCACAGTGGTTCCAACTCTTGGAACTCCGTGCTCTGAGTAACTCCAAGGTTTTTTGAGACTATTTTCTCTGAACCTCAGTTTCCTTATTTTTATATTTAAAATTTCATATAGATTTGAATGTCTAAAGAATAAATGAAACATCATACTTGAAATGTGCAGAAAGGAAACACTCAAGTATTAGTTCCTGTTGATTCTTGCTTTCTGATCTTGTGCATTTCATTCAGCTCTTGTCTTTTCATGATTACATTGCAGAGGTTCATAGGTTTTCTCGCCATCTACTCATTATATTTTTATAAGAACTCGTGAAGAACCAGAGGATGTTCATTCTATTTCAAGGACTTTACTATCAAAGAAATGTCTACATTTTCTCCTGAATTACTTCTACTCTTCTACTATGTTTCTGTGGTTTACATTCAATGTATTTTGTCTTTTTTTAAATTTTGTGCTTTCCAGATTCCATTTGCTGCTTTGTAGTAGGAATTTTGTTCATAGTGCTTTTTGTCTGTACTCTGGATTACTCTGAATAGGGCATTTTTTTTTCAGTGCTCATTCTTTATTTATTCATATGTTTCAAGTCATCTGATGTTTTAAAGGAAAATCGTGTGGCTTCCTAGTCCCTTCTCCTATAAATGCTCTTCTGTTCTACTGATTTCCCTGACCACACAGAAACATATTTTGACTTTTTCCTAGTTCTTTCAGTGGCATTCAAATTGTAGTTATTTTTAGAACATCTTTTTCATGGAACAATATGGTAAACATTTGGAAGCATTGTACAATGTTCTTAAGGGCTACATGGGTATGATGGGTAATACAACTACAACCATCTTGGTATATATTTTTGCTGTCACAAACATCTGATGTAAATGCCTCTGAAGCTAAACTTTTGTACATATTTAAGAATGCTGCTTTTCAAGAGTTGAAAAGCTCTCTTTTATGAAGGATGCCTACCTCATTTTTATATATTTTTCAAATATAAGTTTCCTAGTTTGTTCTTTTTATTGTTGGTTATTTTGTTTTTGCTGTTTCTGTAATTTTTTTAAAGATTTATTTATTTATTTGACAGAGAGAGAGAGAGCACAAGTAGGCAGAGAGGCAGGCAGAGAGAGAGGGGAAGCAGACTCCCTGGTGAGCAGAGAGCCTGATGCGGGGCTCGATCCTAGGACCCTGAGACCATGACCTGAGCTGAAGGCAGAGGCTTAACCCACTGAGCCACACAGGTGCCCCTGTAATTTGTTTTAATTAATGTGATAACACTGGAAATGTTCTTTGTTCAAGCTTATCTACTTTTCATTATTTTATAACCTTAGAATATTGGGAATATTATCCTCACTTATTATCTAATATTTATCAAGAATATAATTATTTTAGCAATATCATGGTTCCATTTTCTAAATGTTTCCATTATTTAAATGTTTAATCTACCCAGGATTTATTTTGGTGTATAGAATTAAATGGAGTCCTAGGTTTTAATGTATCAATAAAAACACTATCTTTAATTTTCACATTGATTTCAAATGCAGCTTTTAACAAGTGCTGTGTGTTTGCACATGCACATACACATTTGCATTCATATAAATATATATCTGCTTTCAGAATTTCTATATACTGTTTCTCTATTTCTTCTTGTGCCAATTTTATATCTTTTAATTATCATAGTTTTATCATTGTGTGTGTGTGTAAATATATATATATGTATATATAGCCACATGTCTCACCTCATTACTATTCATTCTTAAATTTGTCTTCTTGTTTTTTATCTTTGAGATAAACAGTTAAATGAAAAAATTGAAAAGGTTTTCATTTAGCTATTATATTTGAGAAAATTGATATATTTTTTTAAGATTTTATTTATTTATTTGTCAGAGTGAGCACAGGCAGACAGAGTGGCAGGCAGAGGCAGACGGAGAAACAGGCTCCTGCTGAGCAAGGAGCCCGATGTGGGACTCGATCCCAGGATGCTGGGATCATGACCTGAGCCAAAGGCAGTGGCTTAACCAACTGAGCCACCCAGGCGCCCCAAAAATTGATATTTTTATAACAGAAGATTATACCATATCTTTTGATTTCTTCCAGTTCTCAGATTAAGTTTTTCTTCCTATAGTGTTTTTATAATTTAATTTTATTTATTTTTTGC
>PISX010031267.1:0-17635 GCA_004024625.1 Mellivora capensis
CATTTGGAGCTGCTCAGGACCCTCAGACCAGGAGAAACCTGCATGTTTCCCAGAGGGCACCCCCACCTTCGGTGGCACCCCTGGCCACCAATCCAGAGCCTGACGCACTGCTTGATCACCATCCTCAACTCAGCCCCCCAGGATTCTGCCTTACTGCCGGCAGATTGGGCCTGCAATGTCCATAGCCCCTAACCCTATCCCTAGGTTGCATTTTCAGGGTTCTATCCCCAGGGACCTGTCCCCCAAGCCCTCTAGATTGGGAACTCCAGAGCCATGCCCTAGGAGTCCACCTGCACCCAGGAGGAAACCAGTCCATTTGGAGCTGCATAGAACCCTCAGAGCTGGATAATCCTGCATGCTCCCGTGAGGACTCCCCTACCTTCTGCAGCCCCCCAGCTACAAACCCAGAGGCTGACACACCGCCTGACCCCCCATCTTCAACCCAGCCCCCTGGGGAACCCACCTCAGCACCAGCAGTTCTGCCCTTCCATGCCCCTAGCTCAGCTCTCCTCAGGGACCCCTGTCAGCTCTAGGCAGACCGGGAGCTCCCCTCTCTGCCATAAAGATCTGGGATCCCCCTTCCTTCTTCTAAAATTATGCTGGCCCAAGTCTTTCATGAGAAAGGGAAAAGACTACCTCCTGAATGCTTAATACCTCCTTTTCTCTTCTGCCGTATTTCTCTCCACTTACCTTTGTACCTGGGCAAACTGAAAGGAACATATCAATGGAACATGGACATGCTCTGAGATCTGAATCTTTCATGGCAGCTTTCTGAGGGTTCCTTATGCAATCAGAAACTAGTGTATCCTGATCATCTACAGAACAGGAGAGCAAAAATGACTCCATTTTTACCTCTTCATGAAGTAGAACATACACTTAGGGAAAAAGGGCACAAACACAGAGTGCACACACGGCCTGAATTGCTGCCCAAAACTGGCCAATTCTCATGACCTTTCTACCCAAATCAATATGGATCTGGGCAGAAAGCTTGTAAGAATTGCTACGAAAGCCATAGCAAACTCACCTCCAGCAGCAGGGGCCTTCAAGGGAGCTGCCTTAACCTATCCAAGTGCCCTGAAGGCCAAGCACACATGTGGCCTGAACTGCCTCAGAAGGCCAGCCACAACTGCCCTCTACTCAGCCCCTGGGGAGCCCCGCCTCAGTGTCATATCGGGCCTGCCATGCTCCTATGCCCTAACCCTAACCCTAACCCTAGGTTTGGTGTTCATGCTTCCATCTCCAGGGGCCTGACCCCCCAAGCCCAACAGATTAGGGAAACCTGACCCACACTACAGGACTCTGCCCGCCACCCAGGAGGGAACCGTGCTTTTGCAGCTGCGCAAAACCTACTGAGCAGGAGAAATCTGCATGCCCCTGTGAGGCCACCACCACCATCCCCGCACCAGGCCACACACCTGGAGCTTGATTCTCAGCCTCACCCCATCCCTCAACTCTGCCCTCGGGGAGCTCGCCTCAGCGGGGGCCATCAGGGGAGCATGTGGGCGCAGCCTATGGTCCTGGACAGTTGCAACACCCACCTAGTGAGAAAGCTCTTCACACGCCAGGATCACATACGGCCTGAGTCACCACACAACGCCAGCCAATGCTCATGGGCTTTCTGCCCAAATTGATATTGATTGGGCAGAAAGCTCATCAGAACTGACCAAAAACCCAGAGCCTGACACACCACCTGACACCTTCCCTCAACACAGCCCCACAGGGATCCCACCTCAGCACCAGCAGATCGGGACTGCCATGTCCCTAGGTCCTAACCCTAAGTTGGGTTTGGGGCTTCTGTCCCTAGAGACCTGGCCCCCAAGCCCTCCAGATTGGGGACCCCTGAGCCAACCACAGGACTCCATCTGTCTTCCAGAAAGAAACCATGCCATTGTAGTTGTGCATAACTCTCCAAGTTGGAGAAACCTGCATGTCCTACTGAGGTCACCTCCACCATCAGCAGTCCCTGTGTACACAAACCCTCAGGGTGCCACTCATCCTGACCACCATGCTCAACTCAGGCACCAGAGCAGCTCACCTCCGCGCTGGTGTGTCATGCCTGTCAGGACCCTGGGCCCTACCCCTAAACCTATGTTGGGTTTTCAGGCTTCCGTCCCCTGAGGCCTGGCACACAAGCCCTCAGATGGGGACCCATGAGTCACACCACAGTACTCCAACTGCCCCCAGGAGGGAACTGTGCCAACTGGAGCTACACAAAACCCTCCAAGCAAGAGAAACCTGCAGCCCCCCTGAGGCCACCCCTACCATTGGCGACCCCTCTGGACCCAAACCCACAGGCTGATACTCAGCCTGAACCCCGCCCTCAACTCAGCCCCCTTGGGAGATCACCTCAGTGCTGGCTGATCAAGCATGCCATTCCCTAGGCCCTAACCCTAACCCTAGGTTGGGTTTCCAGGCTTCCATTCCCAGAGCACTGGCCTCCAAGCCCTCTAGATTGGTGAAACCTGAACCACACCACATGACTCCGCTTACCACCTGGAAGGAAACCGAGCCATTTGGAACTGTGTGAAAACCTCAGAGCAGGAGAAACCTGCATGCCCCCCTGAGGCCACCCCCACCTTTATTGGCCTCCCTGGCCAGAAACCTGAATCCTGACACTCAGCCTGACCTCCATCCTCAACACACTGCCCCCTCCTGTGATGCTCACCATAGCACTGGCATTTTGGATTGCCACTCCCCTAGGCCCTAACATTAACCCTTGGTTGGATTCTTAGTGTTCCAACCCCAGAGGCCTGTCTCCAAAGCACCAAGGACTGGATGTACCTGAGCAATACCAAAGGACTCAACCTGCCACTCAGAAGGAAACCCTGCCATTTGGAACTCGGGAAATGAATCAGAGCAGGAGAAATATCATGCCCACCTGATACCACCAGCAGTATCATCAGCCCATCTACTAAATCCCAGAGCCTGACACTTACTGTGACCCATACCCTCAACTGAGTCTACCAGGAAACATTTCATAGCACCAGCAGATCCATCCCTAACTCTAAACCAAGGTTAGGTTTTCAGGTTCTGACCCCAAAGGCATGCTGTCCAGACTGGGAACACCTGAGCCATACCAGAGGACTCTGCCTGCCGCCCAGATGGATACCATGCAAGTTGGAACTCTACAATGGATTCAGATCTGGGTAAATGTGCATTCCCACCTGAATCCACCCCTATATTCAGCAGCCCCCTAGACACAATCCTAGAGACTGATAACCCCCCTGACCCACGCCCTCAATTCAGCCCCCTGGGATGTTCACCACAGGGATGGAAGATCAGGCCTGCCATGCCACTAGCCCCTAACCTTAACCTTAGGTTGCTTTTTAAAGGATCACTCCCAGAGGCCCAGCTCCAAATCCCAGGAAATTAGTCACCTGAGTGATGCAGAGGACTCATCCCACAACAAAGTCAGAAATCATGCCTTTTTAAACTCCAGTAAGGATTTAGAGCAAGAGAAATCTGAATGAAATCTCAATCTTAATACCATACTGAACATAGTATTGAGCCTGATACTCTCCTTATTTCTTTCCCTCAATTCAGAGCTTTTGAAGGTTTCTACACATAAGCACATTACACCTTCCATGCTACTGGGCCTACCCCTAACCTGAAACGAATATAACATCATGTTAACTCAACTGGAATTAAAATAAACAATTTAAAAAAGGACTTTTCAGGGTGCCTGGGTGGCTCAGTGGGTTAAGCCTCTGCCTTCGGCTCAGGTCATGATCTCAGGGTCCTGGGATCGAGCCCCACATTGGACTCTCTGCTCAGCAGGGAGCTTGCTTCCCCCTCTCTTTCTGTCTGCCTCTCTGCTTACTTGTGATCTCTCTCTCTCTGTCAAATAAATAAATAAAATCTTTAAAAAGAAAAAGACTTTTCACCCAGTAACCTATTTGAAAAAAACTATTGCTATGTAATGTTCTTAAGCCCTACCTGGGAATATTTACTCAACAATAACATATATATAACATATAACAATAACATATTCATATGTTCATTCACATTAACCCAACAACATATTCACTCTATGCCTGGAATTCAAATTTCACTAATCCTACCTGTTAATCCTAGCCCACAGGAGCCATGGTTTCTTTCTGTCCAGGCTCAGTACCTATGCATTCAAGAGTGTATGTAGAGAGAGATACCACTTCATAATCCAGAAAGCTAATATTGTTTCTGTTTTAATATGAGATAGAGTGTGGGACAGGTTTCAGAGCAGATTTGTTCTAGCTTAACACATGGGTGTAAACACAAACATACCTTTCTACAAAGAGGACATTCATGTGACCAAGACGCATGAAAAAATACTCAACATCAATAGCTATCAAGAAAATACAGATCAAAATACAAAACCACAATAAGATACCACCTTAACAATAGTTGACATGGCTAAAATTATCAAGGCAGGGAACAACAAATATTGGTGAGGATGTGGTGACAGGGGAACCCTCTTACACTGTTGGTGGGAATTCAAGCTCATACAGCCACTCTGTAAAATGGTATTGAGCTTCCTGAAGAAGTTAAAAATAGAGCTACTCTATGACCCAGGAATTGCACTACTAGGTATTTACCCTGAAGATACAGATTTATAAAAGTAGTGGCACCTCCCAATGTTTTTAGCAGTAATATCCACTACAGCCAAACTATGGAAAGAACCCAGATGTTCATGGACAGATGAATGGATAAAGAGGATGTGGTTCATATCTACAATGTAATATTATTCAGTCATCAGAGAGGATGAATACTTACCATCACATCGATATGGATGGAACTGGAGGGTATTATGCTGAGTAAAATGTCTATCAGAGAAAGACAATTGTTTTATGGTTTCACTCATGTGAACTATAAGAAACAGCACAGAGGATCATAGGGGAAGGGAGGGAAAATGTAATGGGAAGTCATCAGAGGTCTAAGGCCATACCACCCTGAACGTGCCCGATCTCATCTGATCTCAGAAGATAAGCAGAGTCGGGCCTGGTTAGTACTTGGATGGGAAGTCATCAGTGAGGAAGGAAAACCATGAGAGACTCTTAACTACAGAAAAAACTGAGGGTTGCTGGAGGGGAAATGGATGGGGGATGGGGTAACTGGGTGATGGGCATTAAGGAGAGCACATGATGCAATGAGCCCTGAGTGTTATACACACCTGACCTATTATTGAATACTACATCTGAAACTAGTGATGTACTGTAAGTTGGCTTAATGAATTTATATTAAAAAAAGAGCTCAAATAAACAATCCTAAAAATTTGTATGTGACCACAAAAGATATTGAATGGCCAGTGCAATGTTAGAAGAAAAAGCTGAAGGAGTCACAATTCAAGTTGTGAATCACAGTTCAAGTTATGCTACCAAGCTGTAGTCATCCTAACAGAATGGTAATGGCACAAAAATACATGCAGTGACCAAGGGAACAAGATAAAAGCTCAGGCATAAACCCACAATTATGTGGCCAATTAATCTTCCACAAAGCAGGCAAGAATATCAAAAAGGAAAAGGACTGTCTCTATAACAAATGGTGTTGGAAAAACTGGATGGCTACACACAAAAGAATGAAATTACTCTGCTTCCTAACACCATACAGACAAATAAACTCAACAGTTAGAAGATCTCAATGTGAGACCTGAAACCATAAAAATCCTCTAAGACAGCATAGACAGTAACTTCTTAATGTGGACCATAGCAACATTCTTCTAGACTGTCTCCTAAGGCAAAGGAAACAAAGCAAAAATGAACTATTGGGACTACATCAAAATAAAAAGTTTCTGCACAGTGTTTGTTTCAGAAAAACAATGAAAAAAGTAATAATAACACAACCTACTGAAAGGGAGAAGATATCCCGTGCAATAAAGAGATACTGTCCAAAATATATAGAACTGATACAACTCAACACCCAAAAAAACAAATACTCCAGTTAAAATGTAGGCAGAAGACATGAACAGACATTTCTCCAAAGAAGAAATACAGATGGGGGAAATTGGAGGGGGAGATGAACCATGAGAGATGGTGGACTCTGAGAAACAAACTGAGGGTTTTGAAGGGGAGGGGGTGGGAGGTTGTGTGAGCCAGGTTGTGGGTATTATGGAGGGCATGTATTGCATGGAGCACTGGAACACTGAATTCTGGAACACTGAATTCTTGAACACTGAAAAGAAATTTTAAAAATAAATAAATAATTTTTTTTTAAAAATCCTAGAGGAGAGGACATGCAGTAACCTCTTTGTCATCAGCCATAAAAACTTCCTACTAAATACGTCTCCTGAGAGAAGGGAAACATCAGCAAAAATAAATTAATGGGATTTCATCATCATCATCAACAACAACAACAAACTTCCGTGCAGTGGAGGATCCTATCAACAAAATGAAAAGACAAACTATAGAATGGGAAAAGTTAGTTGCAGATGACATATCAGATAAAGGCTCAATATCCAAATCATAAAAGGAACTTATAAAACCAAACACCTAAAAATATTGTAATTCAATTAAAAAATGGGCAGAACACATGAATGGAAAATTTTCCAAAAGGGACTTAAACACTGCTACAGGCATGAAAAGATGCTCAGAATCATTGGTTGTTTGGGAAATGCAAATCAAAACTCCAATGAGATATCAACAGACACATGAAAGAATGGCTAAAATTAACAACAGAAGATAAAACAGGTGTTGGCAAGGATGTGGAAAAAGCGGATCATCTCGACCTTTTGGTGGGAATGCAAAATGGTACAACCACTACACAAGGTTCCTCAAAAAGTTAAAATTACAACGACCCCTACAATATAGCAATTTCACCACTAATATTTACCCATAGAACACACAATTACTAAATCAAAGTGATATGTGCACCCCTATGTTTACAGTAACATTATCTACAAAAGCCAAATTATGGAAACATACCAAGTGTCTATATAAGAATACATAAATTATGTACTCAACAATAAAATTTAAAAAGAATGAAAAACAAGAAATACAGATAGCCAAGGGTCCCATGAAAAGATCACCCATCATCAGGAAAATGCAAATCAAAAGTACAATGAGATATTACCTCATACTGTCAGAATGGCTCACATCAACAGCACAAGAAACAACAGCTGTTGGGAGGATGTGGAGAATGAGGAACCCTCATACACTGTTGGTGGGAATGCAAGCTGGTGCAGCCACTCTGGAAAACAGTATGGAGGTTTCTCAAGACATTAAAAATAGAGCTACCCTAGGATCCAGCAATCACACTACTGGGTATTCACCAAATGAATATTAAAACAATAAATAATTCAAAAGGATACATGCACTCCTGAGTTTCTTGCAACATTATTTAGAAGATCACAGTATGGAAGCAACCTAAGTGTCTGTTGATAAAATGATAAATGAGATGATAGATGTGTACACACACACACACACACACACACACACAGAGCGGAATATTACTCAGCCATAAAGAATGAAATCTTGCCATTTGCAGCCACATGGATGGAGTTAGAAAGTATTATCCTAAGTGAAATCAGTCAGTCAGAGAAAGACAATACCATATGATGTCACTCTTATGTAGAATTTAAGAAACAAACGAACATAAATAAAGGAGAAAGAAGAGAAAAAACAAAATATAGATTCTTAACAATAGAGAGTAAACTGATGGTAACCAGAGGGGAGGTGGATGGAGGGATGAGTGAAATAGATGAAGGGGACTAAAATTACACTTTTCTCTTTTTTTAAGATTTTATTTCTTTATTTGACAGAGGGAGAGATCACAAGTAGGCAGAGAGAGAGGGGAAAGCAGGCTCCCCTCAGAGCAGAGAGCCCGATGTGGGGCTCGATCCCAGGACCCTGGGATCATGACCCGAGGCTAAGACAGAGACTGTAACCCACTGAACCACCCTGGCACCCCAAAAGTACACTTTTCTTGATGAGCACTGAGTAATATATAGAATTACTGAATCTCACTATTGTACACCTGAAACTAATGACCATGAAGATGATGAAAAGTAGGAGGCAGCATCATGGGAGCCAGCTTGCATGAAATTACCATGGGCACAGTGGCCACAGCTACAGTGACTGGTTGCCTTCTGTGCCAGGTGTGGCTGACCTCGTGGGCTCCAGATTAGTCCTGACCACAACCCTAGGAAGTGTGCACCACCACCTCCCTCCTCTCCCCATTCTGCTGCTAGGAATCACAGTCACCAGATCCTGGTCAGTTTTCATGGAAACCAAACAGTGGTTCGACCTGCACACTGCCCCTCTAGTAGTGGTCCAGTGCGACCCTTGTGCCTGGCCAGACTGCTCTCTACCTGTCTCCACCCAACTCAACAGACAGGCGGGTGTCCCTGAATTCCACAGGATATGATGAGACATCCACAGGCCCCACTACCCCACCCACCACTCAGGACCTCAGCTACTGTCATAAAGCCCACCATGACCTGTTTCTGTCACTTCCAACGGAAAGCCAGGTTCTGATCTCCCACAATACCATACATCCTGGTTGTTTACCTGGGGCCATGCTATGAACCAACATGGCACCTTTCTGTTAGAGAAGGTCACCCCTGCACCTCCTAGAAAATGTTTCTAATGAAGTACAGGTCCATCAGGACTACGGTGTGAACAGTGGTGCACAGCCTGCATGGTAGTCAGTACTTCTAACAAGGGTTGACTCTCTCACTCCAGTTTCACAAAACCTCCCTCTGTCCCCATGGAACTCATGCTCTGCCCTCAGGGAAAGAAAAAACTCAGGAGACAAACCTTTAATCTGAATGCTCCCTTCACCTACTCATTCAAATCTTGCCCAACCACAATGAAACTAGCCATCAGTCACAAGAAGAAAATGGGACAGTCAAAAATATGTGGAGACCTAACAACATGTTACTAAACCACCGATGGTCAAAGAAGAAATCATAAGAAATTTTAGAAGTACCTTGAGACAAGAAGAAGAACCTACAAAAACTTATGGGATGCAGTAAAAGTAGCTCTATGGGGGAAGTTCATAGAAATTCAGGTCCTTGTCCATCCACAAGAAAGCTCTCCAATAAACATCCTAATTTTACATGAGAAAGAAGTAGGGGGGAAAATGTCCCCAATCAGTAGAAATAAGGAAATAACAAAAAGGAATGTGAAAATAAATCCAATGGAGACTAAAAAGACAAAAGATCAATGAAAATAAGAGCTGTCTTTTTTGGAAAGATTTTTAAAAAATGACAAACTTTTAGCTGACTTGCCAAGAAAAAAAGAGGGCTCAAATACAATCAGGAAAGAAAGATGATTAATTCCTGTCTCACACCAAAATCATCTTTGACTTCTGACACAGCAACTTCTTTCAAGACATGTCTCTAAAGGCAAAGGAAACAAAAGCAAAAATGAACTTTTGGGACTTCGTCAAGATGAAAAGCTTGGAAACAATTGACAAAACTAAAAGGCAACCTGCAGAACGGGAGAAAATATTTGCAAATTGCATTACATATCAAGGTCTGGTATCCAAGATTTACAAAGAACTTCTCAAACTCAACACCCAAAACACAAAGAATCCACTCAAGAAACAGGCAGAAGACATAAGACACTTCTCCAAAAAAGACATACAAAGGGCTAAAAGACACGTGAAAAAATTCTCCACATCACTTGCCATCAGGGAAATACAAATAAAAACCACAATAAGACACTACCTTACACCAGTTAGAATGGCAAAAGTTAACAAGGCAGGAAAGAACAAATGTGGAGAAAGTGGAGAAAGGGGAACCCTCTTACACTATTGGTGGGAATGCAAGCTAGTATAGGCACTCTGAAAAACAGTATAGGTTTCCTCAAGACATTAAAAATGAAGCTACTCTATGACCCAGCAATTGCACTACTGGGTATTTACCACAAAGATACAGGTTTAGTGAAAAGAAGGGGCACATGCACCCCAATGTTCATAGCAGCAATGTCCACAATAGCCAAACTGTGGAAGGAACTGAGATGTCCACCAGCAGATGAATGGATAAAGATGTGGTTCATATATACAATGGAATGTTACTCAGCCGTCATAAAGGATGAATACCCACCATTTTCATTGACATGGATGGAACTGGAGGGGATTAGGCTGAGTGAAATAAATCAGACAGAGAATGACAATTATCATATGGTTTCACTCATATGTGGAACATAAGGAATAGCACAGAGGAATCATAGGAACAGGGAGAGAAACATGAATGGGAAGAAATCAGAGACAGGAAAAAAAAACATGAGACTCTTGACTCTGGGAAACAAACTGAGGGTTGCAGAAAGGGAGGTGGGTGGGGGTATGGGATAAACAGTGATGGGCATTAAAGAGGGCATGTATGGTGATGAGCACTGGGTGTTATACTCAACCAATGAATCATTGAACATTACATCAGAAACTAAATACTATACCTTGCCTAATTGAATTTAAATTTTAAAAACGAGAAACTTGTGTGCCTGAGTGGCTCAGTGGGTTAAGCCTCTGCCTTCGGTTTGGGTCATGATCTCAGGGTCCTAGGATCGAGCCCCACATCAGGCTCTCTGCTCAGCAGGGAGCCTGCTTCTCCCTCTCTCTCTGCCTGCCTCTCGCCTATCTGTGATCTGTCTGTCAAATAAATAAATAAAATCTTTTTAAAAAATAAAATAAAAATGAGAAACTTGAAAGAATGATGAGCTATGACAATGAATACAACAAAAATACAAAGGATCATAAGAGTACTATGAGCAAGTAGAAGCTAACACATTGGACAACCTAGAAGAAATGGTTAAGTTCCTACC
Organism: Mellivora capensis; assembly: GCA_004024625.1. Lineage (NCBI taxonomy): Eukaryota > Metazoa > Chordata > Mammalia > Carnivora > Mustelidae > Mellivora > Mellivora capensis. Next base: position 10,737 of record PISX010031267.1, read on the forward strand.
AACAACCTAGAAAGATTGAACCATAAAGGGAAAGAAAATCTGAACAGACTGATCACTAGGTTTTGGTTTGACAATCAAAAACCTCCCAAGAAGCAGATGTCCAAGACCAAACAGTTTCATTGAGGAGTTGAACCAGACAATAGAAGAATTAATACAAACCCTTCTAAAAAATAGGAGAGACTTTAAAAAAATAGGAGAGGAGGGCATCAGTTCAAACTCATTTTATGAAGCCAGCATTACCCTGCTACCAAAACAATTCAAGGACACTACAAGAAAACACCAATATCCCTCATGAACATAGATGTAAAAATCCTCAAGAAATTAATCAGCAAACTGAATTCAACAATATATCAGAAGAATCACCCAACATGATCCAGTGGGATTTATTCCAGGGATGCAAGGATGATTCCACAACTGCACATCCACCAATGGGATATACCACCTTAACAAAATAAAAGATAAAATCATATAATTGCTACAATAGATGCAGAAGGAACATTTGACAAGATTCAATATGCATTTATGATAAAAACTCTAAACCATCTGGGTATTTGAGGGAACATACCTCAATACAATAAAGGCCCTATGTGAAAGGCCCATGGCTGACATCATATTCAAGGATGAAATGCTGAAAACTTTTCCACTAAGATCAAGAACAAGACAAAGATGCCCACTCTCACCCCTTTCATTCAACATAACTTGAAATTCCTAGACAAAGCATTTAGACAAAAAAAAAGGTATGAAATCCAAATAGGAAAAGAAAACAGTCACTATTTGTAGATGACGTGATACTATATATAGAAAGCCCTAAAGATTCCACCAAAAGACAGTTAGAAAAAACAAATTCAGTAAAGCTGCAGGATACAAAGTCAATATACAGAGACCTGTTGCATTTCTTCTTTTAAAGGATTTTATTTATTTGACAGAGAGAGAGAGAGAGAACATGAGCACAAGCAGGGGGAGCAGTAGAGGGAGAGACAGAAGGCTCCCCATTGAGCAGGGATCCCAATGTGGGCTCCATCCCAGGACCTCAGAATTATGAACTGAGCTGAAGGCAGACACCTCACTGATGGAGCCACCCAGGTGCCCCAACTTGTTGCATTTCTATATAGTGAAGACAAACTTTCACAAAGAGAAACTAAGAAAGCAATGCCATTTACAATTGCATGAAGAAAAAAAAATCTAGGAATCAAAGTAACCAAGAATGTCAAAGATCTGGTACACTGAACACATGGTGGAAAAGAAAGGTAGCACATGTGTGTTGTGGGGGGGGGTGTATGAGTGAAAGAAATGGAAGGTGACACAAATAAATGGAAGCATACGCCATGCTCAGTAACTGGGAGAGTTAATACTGTTAACATGTCCACCATACCCAAAGCAATCTACAGATGTGATGAAATCCCTATCTGAATTCCAATGGTATTATTCAAAGAAATAGAAGACAGTTCTAAAATTCATATGGAAACACAAAAGACCCCAAATACCCAAAGCAATCTGGAGAAAGAAAGCTGCAGTCACCACACTCCGGATTTCAAGCTGGAATGCAAAGTTGTAATCATCAAAACAGTATGGTACTGGCATAAAAACACACACACAGGTCAATGGAACAGAATTGAAAGCTCAGAAACTAACCCACACATATATGGTCTTACCTTACAACACAGGAGCAGAAAATATACAATGAGGAAAGGACTGTCTCTTCAGTGAATGGCACTGAGAAAACTGGACACTAAATGTAAAATGTAACTGGATCACTACACCACACACTAAAATTTTAAATGGATGAATGACTTGAACATAAGACCTGAATCCATAAACCTCTGAAAAGAAAACACAGGTAATAAGTTTCTCAATGTTGGTTTTGGTGAAGTGTTTAGATTGGACACCAAAAGCAAAGGCAACAAAAGCAAAAATAAACAAGTGGAACGACATCAAACTGAAATCTTCAGCATGGCAAAAGAAACCATCAAAAACTTAAAAAGCAACCTACCCAATGAGAAAAAAACATCTGAAAATCATATGCATGAGAAGAGGCTAATATCCAAAATACAAAACATGCATACAAATCAAAACAAAAACTATGTTAAAAATGGGGAGAATTATGTGAATAGATACTTCCCAACGATAACATACATGTGACCAACAGACACAGAAAAAGTTGTTCAACATCACTAATCATTGTCAGAGAAATGTAAGTCAAAATGGGAGTCAGCTGTCACCTCCCAACTGTTGGAATGGCAATTGTCCCAGAGACAGACACCAGGTGTGGTCAAGGGTGTGTAGATGAGGGGACCCTATGCACTGTTGGTGAGAATGTAAATTGGTGCAGCCACAGTGGCAAACAGTATGGAGGTTCCTGAAAAAATAAACACAACTACTATATGACCCAGTAATTGCTCTATTGAGTATTTTTTGGAGAACACAAAAACACTACTTCAAAAAGAGAAATGCACTCCCAAGTTCACTGCAGCATTATTCACAATAACCAGACATGAAACATAGACCTTGAGAGCATTATGCTAAGTAACTCAGAAACAGAAAGACAAACACCAGATGCTCTCATGTACATTCCACACAGAAACAAAAACATACTGAATGCATACATACTGAGAACAGATTGATGGTTGCCAGATTCGGGGCAGGGGGGACAGATGAAGGTGGTCAAAGTCACAATGTTTGAGTGATAACATCCAGAAGTCATGGAATGTTCTGTGCAGCATGGAGTCTAAAGCTAACCCTGCAGGATGGGGTACAGGTTTCCCCACTATTTGAAAGTACAGTGTTCCTAAGAAACTGTTCACAGCAGAAATGATGTAAAGAAAGAATTACCATTAAATTACACAGAAAAATTAGTGAGCATGCTCAGACTCCAAAAATTCCTTCTCTTTGGCCTTTCTTAGGCCTCAGGATACAAATTCCTAACAGATGCCCAAAATAAATGGAGATAAAGCACAACAGATGCTCAGACACAATCCAGAGTGCTGATGGCTGGACACAGAGAGTGGTTCTCAGGAAGGAGCTGGTTGCGGTACATGCTGCCTCTGTAGTGATTCCCCACAAAACAGATGCTGAACACAATGCCCACTTTTTTACTTTTTTCATAACAGGTTTCTTCCTGTTACTGAAGCCAGGTAATAATGTAGATCTTTCAAAAGAGCAAGTGTCTTACCATGAGCTTTGAAAAAAGTGGGGGAGACTTGTACTTGAAAGTTGCTGAGGGAGTAGATGTTAAATGTTCTCCCAGACATAAACAGCATATCCACTGTGAAAGGCACCTTCCTCAGCAGGTGGAACACGGACTTCCTCCTACCCCCAGAAACCTCCTCTTTCCCCTCACTAGGGGCACCCAACAAGAGCTGGGAGTTACCTCAATTCCTCCTTTCTCCCATTCCCAATATCTAAGCAATTGGCAACTTGTGAACTCAATCTTCAAAATACACCCAGAATAGTAGTAACCATTCCTTCCAAGGCCACCTGCCTGGTCCACACTAGAGCCCATCTCTTGCCTGAGTTCCTAGGAAAGCTTCATCATTGACCACCCTTGCCTATCTTCAACACTGTGTCATCTGTTCTCAACACTGTAGACAGGATGGCCCAGTGAAATAAGGTCCCATAGAGTCACACCCCGCAATGGCTTTCTGTCACCCTACTGTCATCTCCATGAGGTCATATCCTAAGCTGTCTCCTGCAGCCACAAAGGTTTCTTGCTGCTCCTGCCCCAGGGCCACTGCACATGCTTTCCCTTCCATTTAGAATGCTCTTGATGTGATATCACTCACCTTCTTTGGATCTTGACTCAAGTATCACCTTCCTAGTGAAGACCTACCTGGCCCCTGTGTGAATAGCAAGCACCACCCCCCTCCCCTTCAGGACCCCACCCCTGTTCCCTGCTTTATATTTCCAGAGCAGTTATCACAGTCATCAGTCCATCTCGGCAAGGGAGAAACAGAGGCCTACAGAGATGGTTTTTACCTCTGACTCCCCCCAATTTCCTAGTCCAGAGCCCTGGGGGGAAAGCTGACCAGAGCTGTAGCACAGTCAGGATGCCTGGGCCAAAGGGTTCACCTACTGCACCCTCAACACCATCAGGAAAATGAGCCATAAGAGGAATCCACTTGCACTGAAACCTGAAACCAGACAACTGCCTCGATTCCAGGTGAGCACACACACTTCCTCCCCTTGCCTGATGTGCTCATCTGAGAAAGCTGAGCAGAGAAGCATCCCAAGGTCCAAATCTTCCTTTGGCCAAGGTGTTGGGAAACAGATATCTCTCCTTCCTGTAACAGCCACCTGTGATTGATGTCCAGCATCCTCCTGTGCTGGGGCACAATGGTGCACCACTCCCTCTTTCCTGGGACGTCATCACAAACCAGGTTTTGCTGCACAGTTTTCAGGAAGGAACCTGCAGCAGCAGCAGCAGCAGGCTGCCCAGGTTTGGCCTCACTCTTGTATGTCAGGCACCACGCAGAACTAGAGCTTTAAGGAGACTGGTGTGCTAGGAGTGAGATTTCAGTTCCAAATGAAAACTGGCCTCTTCCATACATCACAGGAAAGTGGAGGATTTCTCAGGGGTGTGGCTCTGGAAAAAGTGCTTCTGCTGGCTGAATTCACAGACACCAGGCGGAGGGCACTTGCTGAGCCTCATCTGAGGAAGCAAGGGGCACCTGGGCAAGAATCAATAATGCTGCCTGTGGGCTACTTCCCACCAACCACCCTGCTGAGTCGAGGGCTTGAGAACAAAACAGGAAGCAACTTTCATATCACATCTGCAGAAGGAGGGCTGGCCAGGTAGCAGAGCCCTGTTTGTGGAGCAAGCTGCCATGCCCTCAAGAGCAATGGTCCACCACCATGGCCTCAGAATCTCCCAGCTATCTGATCTGACGACCCTGCCAGGCTCAAACATGCTCACGTGGTGAGTCATAAGATTCAGAGACTGCTTCCCACGCCAGCTCAATGCTACTCAAGAGAAGCAAACTCCAGCATCAGAAATGTGTTCATCATGGGGCACCTGAGTGGCTCAGTGGGTTAAAACCTCTGCTTTCAGCTCAGGTCATGATCCCAGAGTCCTGGGATCAAGCCCCACATCGGGCTTTCTGCTCCACAGGGAGCCTGCTTCCTCCTCTCTCTGCCTGCCTCTCTGCCTACTTGTGATCTTTGTCTGTCGAATAAATAAATAAAATCTTTCTTAAAAAAAGAAATGTGTTCATCATTAGCTCTGGAATTCCCCAAGTTTGTCTACGTGGGCCCACCCAGGTATCCCATCCAGATCATTCCTCAAGTGCCCTAGGGTTTCAAGCCACTTTCAAGTTTCCCTTCAAAAGGCAGGAACTGGTCCAGTGAGGCAGACCAGCCACATGACTCTATGTGCTGGAAACTCAGACAACATCCTTCCTGAACACCAACACTTCCAAGTCCAAGTTTCAAACCTTAGCTCACTGGGCACTGAGCACCATGTCAGCATGAACACTGTTCTTTCAAATCTCTTGTCTCCCATTCCTTAAAATCAGAAAGGAAGTTCCAGTCACCACTCTATTTTCCCTTCAGAGAAGTAGGAAAAGGATAGGATAAAACACTATGTGTCCCCAGCACAATTCTATCAAAATATAATTCCCTGATTAAAATGCTTCAAAGTATATGGATAGAGGGAACATTCCTCAACTTCATAAAATCTATCTATGAGAAACTCACAGCGAATATCATTCTCAATGGGGAAAAGCTAAGAGCCTTCCTTTTGAGATCAGGAACATGACAAGGATGCCCACTCTTGCCACTGTTGTTCAACATAGTACTAGAAGTCCTAGCAATAGCAATCAGACAACAACAACAACAAAAAAAAATAAGAGGTATTCAAATTGGCAAAGAATAAGTCAAACTCTCTCTCTTCACAGATGACATGATACTTTACATAGAAAACACAAAAGACTCCACCCCCAAACTACTAGAACTCATACAGCAATTCAGCAATGTGGCAAGATACAAAATCAATGTACAGAAATCAGTTGCTTTCTTATACACTTATAATGAAAATATTGAAAGGGAAATTAGAGAATCGATTCCATCTACTATAGCACCAAGAACCATAAGATACCTGGGAATAAACCTAACCAAAGATGTAAAGGATCTGTACTCAAGGAACTACAGAACACTCATGAAAGAAATTGAAGAAGACACAAAAAGATGGAAAAGCATTCCATGCTCATGGATCAGAAGAATAAACATTGTTAACATGTCTATTCTGCCTAGAGCAATCTCTACTTTCAATGCCATCCCAATCAAAATTCCACCAGCATTTTTTTTATTTTTTTTTTAATTTTTATTTTTTATAAACAAATTTTGATCCCCAAGGGTACATATCTGTGAATCGCCAGGTTTACACACTTCACAGCACTAACCATAGCACATACCCTCCCCAATGTCCATTACCCCACCCCCCTTTCTCGACCCCCGACCCCCCGCAACCCTCAGTTTGTTTTGTGAGATTAAGAGTCCCTTATGGTTTGTCTCCCTCCCAATCCCATCTTGCTTCTTTTCTTCTTTTTCTGCCCCCCTAGTCCCCCATGTTGCATCTCCACTTCCTCATATCAGGGATATCATATGATAGTTGTCTTTCTCTGACTGACTTATTTCACTAAGCATGATACCCTCTAGTTCCATCCATGTCGTTGCGAATGGCAAGATTTCATTTCTTTTGATGGCTGCGTAGTATTCCATCGTGTATATATACCACATCTTCTTTATCCATTCATCTGTTGATGGACATCTAGGTTCTTTCCATAGTTTGGCTATTGTAGACATTGCTGCTATAAACATTCGGGTGCACGTGCCCCTTCGGATCACTACGTTTGTATCTTTAGGGTAAATACCCAGTAGTGCAATTGCTGGGTCATAGGGTAGTTCTA
>PISX010031268.1:0-17624 GCA_004024625.1 Mellivora capensis
CCATTAGCTTTGTTGCAGAGGGCCCATCCTCTGAATTTTTCTTCTGTTGGGCATTCCTCCTCCTAGTCATTTTGGTGAGAGTTGGCTGAATGGTTGTAGCTGGATGTATCGACCTTGGTGCAGTGAAGGTGCACCCTGGAATGCTTCTGAGCAATCAAGAGTCCCCACCCAAATGAAAGAAAAAAAGAAAGAGAGAAAGAAGAAAAAGAGAGAAAGAGAGGGAGAGAGAGAGAGAGGAAAAAGAAAGAAGGATAAAAGAGAAGGCTCAGCCCAAATGGGCCCCAAGGTAAGGTTTGTGAAGTATACAAACAAATACAGACAAACAAAAAAGACTAATAAAAGTATATGACAAGAGAAGAAAAAAATATGTACATATATATGTAGAAGCAAAACAAAGAAACAAACAGACAAACAATAAAAAGAAACTCGTCAAAAAGAACCCTAAGTATAAGATTTATAGACTACCAGGACACACGCCAAGTGCCCTCAGGAGGTCTCCTTACAGCTCAGAGACCAAGACCTGGTTTCTCCGCTGCACTCTCTCTGGCTCAGCGCCAGGGGTGTCTGCCCTCTGTGGGGGACTTAAGCCCCTGTCCCTAACTGTTCCAATTCCCACAATTTCACTCTGCGATCTTTTCTCTTTTTGAATGCTTTTTATCAGTCTTCAGGTTAATGCTGGTCCCCAGTCATAGGGCACTCTCGTATTGGAGTATTACTTCCCAATGCGTTTCCTCTGGTGGCTCCCTCCCCCTTTTGTTTATCTTCTGATACCAATCTGGCGTTCCCACTCCTCTTTACCTGCCCACTGGCGTCTTCTGCCCCTGTAGAGATCCTGACGAGTAGAATTCTGATCTCAGGCTGATTTCATGAGTGATCGGAGTTCCTTGGTAGGTAATCAGCTCACTTTAGGGGACAGGTTGAAACCAGAGCCTCCTCCTAGTTCCCCGCCATCTTGTCTCCCCCTCAGCTCCACCTTTAATTACCGAAGGAAGTGCTTAGCCCCCTGACGGAATCAGCTCTTCAGAGAATAACCTCAGGGCTTCCCAACACAAAATACTATGGAAGATGGGGAGAGTGTGGGGCACAAGGTTCTCCTTCTGACTGAATCAGCTCTTGTTGAGGACATCATCCTACCAGGCAGCTGTCTTGGTAGCCTAGATTATGTTGGGGATTTCATGTTCACAGTTTTGGTGGTGGGTTCATGTTTCTCTCCCACACTTAGGTGTACCCCCTACCCCATAGAGGCAGAACTCTTAACTCTAATAACTCACACACTTGGAGGCTTGGAGGCTCACAGAATGAGAGAGCGCCATAAAAACGTTAATGTTCTTATTTCTTCACACTCTGATTCCTCCAAGTCCAGTGTCTGACCAACGGCTGCTTAGTGAACCACCCCTGCACCTCAGGAGCTCAAGTGGTAGATTTGTGAACCAGAATGGGAAGACAGCTGAAAACTGATTTTCAAGGCCTACTTAATTATTATCTTGTAGCACTCGAAGTAAGTGATTGAAAGTTAAAATGTGGCTACTTGCCTTTTCTAGTTCTTCATTATGTTCCATCAGAGCGGAGGAAGGACAGAGGCTGATGATTCCATTCCTTCTAAAATATCCCTGAAGTTGAACATCACATGGAAAGTTGCCCAGCTCTCTGCTTCTTCTTCTTGTGTAAATGCTCTTGTCCCTTGATGTAAGGGAAATCATCTATGGGGGACTTCAACCTCATCAGCTGCAAGACAGAGCTCATGCCATGAGCTGCCCAGCCTCCTGTTGAGTGAGAGCCATGGGTGGTGTGAGAGCTTCTGAGGGTAGGACAATGAATTCCTGTTTTCCTGTCTTGGTCACTAATGAGCCACAGAACATCAAACAACCTGGCTCTCTCTCCTGACCTTCCTCTCCTCTGTAAAGAAAGAGATTTAATTGAGGTGAAGTATGAGGACTTTTCCAGAAGTAAAAATTCTCAATTTCATCTTGGTCAGAAAGTCAAAGGTATGAAAGTCCTACTAGTCATTTATAACGTCCTCATTTGGTGCATTCATTGCTCTCCTCTGCAGTAGGGTGGGCAAAGAATTCCTGTTCTGCTCTGACAGTGTTCCAAAAGCCACAGTTCCATCCCTTCCATCTCACACCCTCAAGCACATTGCTGAAGGAAAGGTGACAATTCAGGGTAGAGTAGGAAAGTTTTTTTTCCCATGATCTACCTTCCCTTCCAAGCCAGAAGAGCACACATTTTTGTTTTCTTAAAAAAAAAAACTATTTAAGTTAAAAATAAAAATGTGTTTGACATATAAAACACATGCAACTAGTAAATAACTAAGTGCAGCATAGCCTGCTCTAGAGTTTTGGGAATAGGAGAGACCCAAGTTCAACCTCTAACTCTGCCATTTATGATAATGTGACTGTAGGCCCTGAACTTCTCCTTTCATCATCTGCACAGTGAGAAATAATTACACTGTAAATTTTTTATCGTCACTATTATTAATTGTATTTGTCAATACTTGAAAGCTGGGATAAAGACAGGGAGGCTGGTTTCAATATCTTCTTGCTGTTCAAGATTCACAGCATGTATATGTTTTGTTTAAATTATTTCTTGAGTAAAATATGTCCTTGTAATCGTCAACAGGACTTAGAAAGAAGAGAGTTTTGATGTATTAAATTTGTCACCTTAGGTAGCATGAAGTATTAATTGCTGAGGCAAAATAAATTATGTCTCAAATCCTCTGTGTGAATTTATGAGGAAACAAGCCAAAGAAAGATATCACTCCCCCGCATCTCCTGATAGAGCCAACATTAGGAGCAAGACTGACTAATGAGAAGCAGAACCAGAAAGGGTCTGCTTGGATGGGGAGTGTTGCCAGTGGCAAGGCAAGTCCTGAGGCCCTGTCCTACTCCTTCTGGATGGTGGAGATAGCATCTCACACAGAGGTGCAGTGGCCAGAAGGAGCCATTGCCTTGGGGTCCATCCTGGGGAGCCGTCCAGACACCCCCACATCTCTGAGCCAGTTTGCTGGGGCTGCCATGACAAAGAACCACACACTAGGTGGCTAAACAATGGAAATTTGGTTTCTCTCAGTTGCAGAGTCAGAAGTCCAAGATCAAGGTGTTGGCAGGGTTGGTGTCTGGCTTCTGGAGGCTGTGTTCTCCCTGTGTTTTCACATAGTCGTCCCTTAGCACCTGTGTCCAAACATCCTCTTCTTAGAAAGATGTCGTCATAATGGATCAAGGCCTACCCTACCTACCTCATGTTAATATAATTGCTTCTTTAAAGATCCTATTTCCAAATACAGTCCCCTTCTGAGGTACTGGGGCTTAGGGCTTCAACATACAAATTTGGGTGTGTGGGAACAACTTCCAGCCCTCACTCCATGGCTGGGAGAATGGGACTGTGTGATTTGCACCGTTTTATCTTTTCCTTTTGATTCACATACACAATCATTGGACTTTCCTACGTGCCCTGTGTTGATGAGTCTCTGAGTCAGTCAAACGAGGTGGATACACTTGAAAGAGTTGAAATAGGTTCTGAATTACAAAAATCAGCTGCTGAAAATAACAGTATGTGACTCATTTTATTTGACACTGCCTGGGTCTCGGGCACCCTTTTTGTGCTGAAGTCACAGATAAGAGAAAAGGCCTTCATTCTTGTGAAGTCTGAGGTAGGAAGCCAAAAAAGAGCAAACACAAAGCAAGCTGCTCTAATTGGGGTCAGTGCTTTGAAGGAGGATGGATGTTACAGCAGAGTCTGGTAATTCTGATAGGCAGATTTGTGTTATTTAGATGTAAGGGTTAAGGAGAGAAGGGGTGCTATTTTGGAAAGAGGAAAGTCTTTGAGAAAATAACCAACTTGCTTCCTTCCTTTGGAGGACTTCAACGTGTTAGTTTGGGCAGACTCTAAAGTGTGAGAGGCCCAGGGTAGAAGAGGAGTTAAGAGCCCCATGTGGAGGACCTCAGATGGCAGTCAAGGAGTTTAGACTTCAATCTGGGGGACTGAGGAGAATTTGAAGAGTGTGAAGCTGGAGAGTAGATTTGAATCTTGTTGCCTCATGGGCACTTATGCTGGAGTTACTGGAGCCTGTAGGGAACCTCAGCAGGGGGACTGGTGGCCCAGTACCTTCAACCAAACTTACAGATTACAGAATCTGTAAATCTTTGTCCAGGCTAATCACAGACCCAGCATGCCCACACTCAGGCATTACTTATAGGGTGCTGCTTAGAATAAGCTATAATATACCATTACCTATTTTCATAAACTTATGCTAGCTACTTTTACCTGATCCTTGATATAATTCCAGTTTTGTTTCCTCTCTCATACCCAAGACCTTTCATGCAAGAAACATCAGACTTCTTTATAAAACACTGTCTTCTACATTTCATCCATTCATTTGTTCATTTGTTTATGTGACAAACACTTTTTGAGAAGCTAATATATGCAAAGTACTCTTGAGGGAGATACAGAAATGAGCAACACATGGTCCTTAATAATGGCACCCTTATAGCCTCACAATCTCAGACAACCTATGCAATATTCTCAGTAAACCAACACCCTCACCACACTTGTTTTTTCTAGCTTATAATAGAGCTGCAGATTAGAAGGGAACAACCTGCTGGAAGTGGAGACTGAATGATGATCAATAACAAGGAAAAGACAGACAAATCTTCCACCACAAAAGTACAGATCATCTAATCTATAATGTCTGGGGACATCTTCATACTACAGCTAATATAATTTATTGATATGCATAAAGATAATTGATGCTTTGCAAAAAGACTCAATCTTTTCTCATTCCTTTCCACACTTAATTTATGATCAAGTTCTATCAATTGCATCTCCCTATTATTTCCTGTGTTCACACTTGTCTTTCCATTTCTCCTGCTACCATCTTGGATCACATTGATGCCATCTTTTGCCTGGATTATTGTAATAATTTTCTAGCAGTCATCTCTCTTTCCAACAGCTCTGCCTCCAATCTACCCCTCTTGAAGCTGCCAAGCTGGTATCTTTGAGATAAAATTCTCACTAGCCTCTTTTTTTTAAAACCTAAAATTCTTTAGGAACTCCCTATTGCCAATGATGTGTTTGTCAAACTGCCATATTCATGATTGCCCCTGCAGCCAGTCTCATCTCCAAAAAGAGCACCATTGGTTCCTCTCATTTATATGAAGCACCCTCTGGTTCAGGCCTCCACACATTAGCTCACTCCTCCCAACCCTTCAGATTCTTTCCTTCCACCACACATGCAGCAACTTTCACAATTTCATGCAGTTGTTACTTTGAATTGCCTTTTCTGACTACTCTGGGGCAAATATATGGGTATTATATTGCCCCCGCCCTTGTATGCCAAGATTTCACCAGAACTACTGTCTGTGGTGTCCATTTCTGACATGTCTGTCCTGTGCAACCCTGGACATTGGGCATGTTAGGGCCAGAGCATGGTCTTTTTCATTTTCATGTCCTTAAACCTTGAGCAGTGCCTGGTGCATAGTATTTCAATAAATTTGTGTCAGTGAGAGAAAATACAGAAAAAGTAGATGAACAAATGAATAGTCAATATTTAGTAGGACTCACTGATTCAGAGTATCTCCAATTAGAGTTTTTAGGGTTCTGTACTATTGTGTGCTATTTACACATCTACTGCTCCAGATAAATAGGTGGTTGCCATTTTGAAACAATAACCATGCCTTCTTCATCACTCACTCACCATTATTGATAAAAATAAATACACTTTATGGGGCACCTGTGTGCCTCAGTCTGTTAAGCATCTGAGTCTTGGTTTGGGCCCAGGTCATGATCTCAGGGTCATGGGATTGAGCTGGGCACTGGGCTCCACACAGCATGGAGCCTGCTTGAGACTCTCTTTCCTTCTCCCTCTGCCTCTCCCCACCGGCTCACATGCACTCTCTCTTTCTCTCAAAATGAATAAATAAATAGATGGATAAAAAACAAATATGCTTTATAAATACTGTTTTTTAAAAATATTGCTTTTTTAGGGCTAGAGAGAGGGTGGTGGGGTTATGGACATTGGGGAGGGTATGTGCTATGGTGAGTGCTGTAAAGTGTGTAAACCTGGCGATTCACAAACCTGTACCCCTGGGACTAATAATACATTATATGTTTATAAAAAAATAAAAAATATATAAAAAAATAAAAAATATTGCTTTTTAAAACTGTGGCTCAATACACACAGCATTCGATTCATCATTTTAGCCATTTTTAAGTGTACAACCCAGTGGCATTAAGTACATCCACATGAGCACACCACCATCACTGCCATCAATCTCAAGAACTTTTCAGCATCTCAAACTGAAACTCTGCCCCCATTAAGCACTAATTCCTCCTTACCCCTGTCCCCAGGCTCTCGGAACCTGGTAGGCAGAAGAGTGGTAAGAATTCTACTTCGTGTCTCTGTGACTCTGACTATTCTAGCCACCTCATTTAAGTGGAATCATGCAATATTTGTCCCTTTGTGGCTGGCTTATTTCACTTAGCATCATGTTTTTAAAGTTCATCCACATTATGGCATGTGTGAGAATTTCATTCATTTTTAAGGCTGAGTAGTATTGCTTTGTATGAATACACCATATTTTGTAAATTCATTCTTCCACTGATGGGCATTTAGATTGTTTCCACCTTTTGGCTATTGTGGAACATGTTGCTATGAACATTGGGATACAAGTATTTGAGTCTCTGCTTTCAATTCTTTTGAGTATATACCCAAAAGTGGAATTGCTAGATAATATGGTAACTCCATATCTAAATTTTTGAGGAACATACATACTGTCTTCCTCAGTGGCTACACCATCTAATATTCTCACCATCAATGCATAAATTTCTCCATATCCTTGCCCATATTATCTTCTGTGTTTTTCTAAATAGTAGTCATCCTAATTCATATGGCTTGATAAATACTAATCATGGGGTGCCTGGGTGGCTCAGTCAGTTAAGGGTCCAACTCTTGATTTTGTCTCAGGTCATGATCTCAGTGTCAGGAGATCAAGTCCTGCCTCGGGCTCTGCACTGGGCATGGAGACTGCTTAAGATTCTCTCTACCCCTACCCCCATACTCGTGCATACTCTCTTACTCTTCCTCTCTGTTAAAAAAAAAAAAAAGGACTCATGACATATTGAGGCCCTAGATAATGAAAAACAAGCAAACAGATTGGTAAAATAAATGTAATTGTAGGGCAGTGGTGGCTTGTAAAAAGCACAGACTTTCAGGTTAAATTTCTGGTTCATCCATTTAAGAGCTACGCAAACCAGGATGAAACCAGAATTCTCCTGTTTCCCCATCTATAAAATGGATCTAATGATATCAAGTGTCCGATGCTATTTTGGCAAACAAAGAATGTCAATAAAGGTTCTCCTGAAACCATCAGACATGTTAATAGTGTGATTGTTCCAGTTTCAGCCAATCAGGTATCAAAAGGCTTATGAAACACTGTCCTCGGACACCTCTCCCCCAACCACTCCTCAGCACTCAGACAAGAACACTCTGTGTTTTCATTTCCATAGGAATGAGGGAGGACACTGTGGGGAGCCAGGAGTCTGTGATCTCCAACCTGAGTCCTCTTGTTTTGAGCAGGTGACCTTGCATAAGCTACCTAGCACATGTGTGCTTTTGTTTCCTTCACCTGAAAAACAGGAAACAAGCACCTCCAAGCATGGTGGTAAGGAATAAATGAGATAATGCCTGGCCAAAAGTATCAAAGACCTATAATACATAATGGCCATATTTAACTCTAAATCTCTGTTCTCTACAGGGTGAACATGGGTGTCAACTGTTCAATCAGAGAAGCTAATCCAGGCTTTCATGCAAACCATACACTGTGTTTCCTCTTTCCCTACCTGCCACGGAGGATCAGTGAGATAATGTATGTGTGTAATTCCCTTGAAAGTGCTTTAGAAAGTACAAAGCACTATAAAATGTAGGTTGTCATTACAGTTCTTAGTGAAGATTTGATTCAGTGCTATTAAAATTCAACAGCAGGCAGGAGGGGAGAAGCAGGCAGATTTCCAAACAGATAATAACTTTTATCAGCATCAGACTGTGTCCAAAGCATGAGTGTCCTTCTGATCAGCAATGAAAATCGCTGCAATTAATTTGATGGCCAAGCCAAGCCATGAATTAATGGGAAATCATTCTCTCAGGGATATTTCCCCCCATGAATGGGGAAAAATGACTGAAATAATTAAGCAGATATGTTGGTCATGCTGACTTGGAAACTGATATCACAGCAGACTTCATTTATGAGTATTACCATGGTAATCTCCTTACACATGGGAGATATTGGGGGCTCAACAGAAGCACCCAGGCAATCATTGTGCAGGTGGGGAAATTGAAGATCAGCGGTAAAGCAACACATTCTAGGTTACCCAGCTGGTAAGAAGGGAACTCAGACATAGAATTCAAGTTTCCTGAATGTGACACTGAAAAGAATAATAAACCTAAATTCAGGGCACCTGGGTCCCTCAGCCTGTTGAGTGTCTGCTTTCAGTTCAGGTCATAATCTCAGGGTCCCGGAATCAAGTTCTGTATTGGGCTCCCTGCTCAGCGGGGAGTCTGCTTCTCTCTCTTGCTTTCCCTCTGTGCTCTCACCTCCCCCTCGAATAAATAAAATCTCAAAAAAAAAAACCCACAAAAAAACCACAAACACAATCAAACACCTAAATTCGGAAGACGGTGGTTTGCATCCAGACTTTGCTACTTTGAAGAGTACGACCCCAGTAAATGGTTATCATTTCTAGGTTTAATTTAAGCCTTATCATTTTATACATGTAGGACAAGCAGTCCAGTACCTCTACTGCACATTTGACCTAAAATTGCTTCCTCAAAATCTTAATTGGTTAGCACATATGGGTTATTTCTTCATTAGCTGGCCTTATATGGGATCCAAATGTGACATAGAACAGTGCTCATAAACTGGAATATACTTGAGAACCTGGTAGAAATTGCAGTTCTGATTCAGAGAGCTGGGGTGGTTCTTGAGGTTGCATTTCTAATTCATCCTGTTATGCTGCCTCTGCTACTGCTGGACCACCCATGGACTGCCCTTCAGAGTTCAAGGACAGAGAGAATGCAGAGATCATCTCCCATACAGACCCATGGGATATTTCATTATCTGAATAATGTCCACAAGCACCCGTGAAAATATCCTGACCTTTGCTTAAAACTCACATCAAGAAATCAAAAATGTCGGGGAAGTTATGTGCTATGATGAGCGCTGTGAAGTGTGTAAACCTGGCGATTCACAGACCTGTACCCCTGGGGCTAATAATACATTATATGTTAATAAATTTTTTTTAAAAGAAAAAGAAAAAAAAAGAAGTAAAAAATGGACAAAGGTTGATGTAAGTAGGTTAAGACTATGTCCTCATTGCAAGATTTTTTTTTCAATGCCTTCCCCACTTAGCCATCTTTCTATTGCCAAAACAACTGCTATTACACGATAAATATCAGGGTCCTTATGAGACGAATAACCTGAATGAATCTGTGACTTAAACTTTGTTTCTAATTAGAAGTTATTGTTTTCAGGCATTGAGCTCATCATTTTCCAGGGAACTGTAGCTCCTCATTAGCAGCGGACCCTTTCCTAACTAGCCAGGGATGTTCTGATCTCTTAATGGCAAGAAAAGTATTTAGATCCATCTGTGTCTTCCTTGTAGCTCACCCCAGCTGCATTTCAGAATCTCCCTGGGTCTCAAACAAAAAGAAGATGGAAGCCACTGAATTCACAATGAGGACAGTAACCGAGCATTAAGTGCTCACAGTGGACAATGCAGTGCTCTGGGTGTTGTGCTCCGTGATGTCATTCATTCTTTATGACACTGGAAACATTATCATATTAGTTGCTATTAACCACCAAATTGCACATGTAATAAGTGGAAAGTCAAGATTTAAGTCTGAATAATCTGAGTCCAAAGTCTACAACCTAATATCTACTTCATTCAAATAAAGTTCAAATTACTCTGGTGAAGATTTGCCCTGACACTGCACCACAGAATCTTCCATTCCTAAACACAGCCTCCCCTCCCTTGTCCTTCACCTGATCTGTCAACACCCTATTCTTGTCTTCACTCTCAGCTCAAGTAGGATTTCCAGTAAATTCTGTTTGGAATCTCAGGTAGCTAGAAATGCTTCTCTGTCTGCTCCAATGAAAACATGCAAGTCTTTGAACATTTCCTCATTCAGGACCACCTTAGCATTACCCCCACTGACTCCTAGCTTACAACCATCATAGGAGAATTTGAATATGATGTGTTTTATTATCTTGTCAAAATGTAATTATTTTTCTCACATGTTTCACTTTCCCTCTCTAGCACTTAAAACACCTTTCAGAAAGTGTTTGTGTGCACTTCTGTCTCTCCATTGACTCAGCAGAGCTCTGAGGCTGTGAATCCCATCCACCTTATCTCTGGATTCCCAAGGACTTGCACTTACTGATTGCTGGATAAATACCTCTGTGCAGTTTAATGATAGGAAAACAGAGGCCCATATGAACCAGTGAGCTAGGGGCAGATCCAGGGCCTCGATGCTGGTTGTGAGACTCACAAACCACTAATTATTCCCCTCTGCTCCTGACATAAAATTCACATATGACAGATCACATGGATCTGGCTCCCATGCACATCCTTTGAAAAATTTATACTGACAGAGTTAGAGAATACTGATCCACACATCATGAATGGGGAAGATGCTGTTCTAGAGAAGCCAAAGGGGAGAATTTGAGAGAAGTTAAATATGTGAATAACATCTTTAAAAAGCCTCCTGACCTTGTTCAAGTGCAATGAATGGGAGGATCTATGCCAGAAGTTGCTTGAAGTGCTGGCACCCGATCTCACATGAATGGGTCCTCTGGGTCTTGTTTCATTTACACTCAAAACTAATATTTGGGACTTAAATTACAAAAGGGCAATTGTTTCCTCTTCAAGCACTTCTGAATTGATGAGGCCATTAACTGGCATAAAGCACAGGACATGAAATGCACACTTTAACTACCATTTGGAGCTCACACATGCTATGGAATCTCCACTAAGAAAAGTAATTAGATTTAGTGAACATTTTCATTGGGTATGGAGTCATGTCTTGGGAAAGAAGTATACCTTACACAATCATTCATGACTTGATTACCCATTCAGCAGACCAATAAACCTCATTCACTCAACACAGTTATTCAGAATATATCTATTGAGCTTCTTTTGAACAGGTGCTAAGCATGAGTCAGGACGCAGAGAGATGACTAAAAGACAGGATACCTGCCCTCTCTGTTTCCATTCTACAGGCTGGGAATATAAGCATGATTTTTCCTGCACTCAAGGAATTAAAGCAATCATTTGTTCTTTCTTTTACTAATTCCACAAGGGCACTGAGAATCTGCATACACTTCTGCTTCCACTTGCTTGTGGCTATGATTGGCTAGGTCACAGAACAAGGAATTTGTTCAAAGAACAAGGAGCGGGCAGGCTGAATTGACATGCACATTCTCTTGTACACATAAGGTTCCCCACTGCAACTATTTTTACCCCTGCATAATCTGCAAGGAGCTCAGGAAGGTTTAATTGAGTTGCCCAGTACAATGCAGCATAAAAGGAAGGGAAAGTGAACGAAAAATCAGACCTGTCACACTATGTCTACTCGGCACCCATTCCGCTCTACTGCTGAAGTCAACACATGACATTTTTCATATATTCAGTACATGATTAATATGAAGGTGGTAGTCATCTTTCAACTTACTAGATATTTATTAGGTGTTTTATATGCATTAAATGTTTTGAGATACAGCAGAAAGCACATATGGCTCTTCTCATGTGCTTTCATACCTGCTAAGAACTTGCATTCCAAAGTGATAGCCTCAGTGGGTAGCACTCCTTTGAGAAGTCTGCACTTGTGCCTACCCTAAGACATCCTATGTCTTTTAATTTCTTCAGATTTCTCCATCTTGATTTGTTCAGTCTTACTGCCTTAGTCCTGATATTGGGGCTGATATAACAAAATGGCACAGACTGAGCAGCTTATAAACAATAGGAATGTGGTTCTCATAATTCTGGACACTGGAAATCTGAGATCAGGGTCCCAGTGGGAGCTTTCTTCTGAGTCACACACTTCTCATGGTGTCCTCACATGGCAGAAGAGATGATGGAGTTCTCTGGAGGTTCTTTTATAAGGTACTAATCCCATTCCTGGGGGCTCTACCCTCACCATCTAATCACCTTATAAAAACTCCACCTGCTAATACCATCTCTGTAGGCATTAGGATTCCATTTGGATTTTTTTTTTTTTTTTTGGTGTGTGTGTGGGGGAATCAAGTCAGGGAAAACAAATATTCAGACCATAGCACATACTAGCTAATTTCTTTTATAACTTTTAGCAACTACCCACGTCTGAATCCTGATGTCCTTGGGTGTTACCTTTCCCTAGTGAGGTTTTAACAACAGTAATAAGATAAACTATAAGATTATCCTATTTGTCCATTTCTTTTTTTTCCTGAGTTATGATTGAGGTGGGCAAGGCAAAGGGACAAGGTAAAGCAGTCCAAAGATACAGTAAGTCAACTGCCATGTGGAGCATTGTGAGAATGTGAAATAGGCTAGCTTGCCAGAGTCCCAAGTCTTGTAAGTAAGACTTACATTATATTTCTGGCAATATGACCTACCTAGTCTCTAATTTGTTATTCCTGCAAAACATCCATGATGGTCATCTTTCATGACACCTTTTATCACTTCTGGTCACACCTTCTTGCTCTGGTTGTTGCTATGGCAACAACTTCTGCACAGATGAATCCTGACCCCCTCTCCCTCAGTGAGGTGGAACATCTGACACATGCCTGCTCAGCCATTCCCGCATACACCCACACCAAAATATCCTACAGAGTCAGTCCCTCCTGAGGTTATGGGGCTGAAAATACTGAACAAATACGTCCCTCTCCCTTGCATTTGGGGGACAGATATTAGGCATGTTCTATACAGTTTCTCGAAGGTCCCCAGTGGGACTGAACCCCAGATGCCCAGAGCACTAACCAGCTTCCAGGACTCACAGTCACATTAACTTCTTCACCTTTGCTTTTACTCTTTTGGACCTCTGCATTCATTTCCTAGAATCAATGATTAAACACAAGCCTTGTGTCTGCTTCCAATTTTATGAGACTCCAAGCTACAACGATAAGTATAACAATGCATTTTGCAATCCTTTTCAATGGACATGAAACATGACAAAAGTAAAGAAAATATTCATAGGCTAACCCATGGAGAAAATACGTATTCAGAACAGTAAGCAAGCAACCAGGTCAGGGGGTATCTGCTGACTTGTGGTGGCCCGAAGAAGTGGTTTTACAGAAAGGCATGGGGACACGAGATAAAACTTACATCAATTCAATAGAAGAAATGGATTTGAAGACATGTCCCCCATCCTCCACATAAAACCAGAAACCCTGAAATATGGCATCCTCAGAAAAAAGACCAAAAATAAACACCCAGATAAAAGAAATAATAAGAAAATTTAATGTGTTTGCCTTAGCTTTTACAAGGGGAAAGTAAATCAGTCTTCCTTAAGGATTTATGTTGTTAATCATGATATTTGAGGGCTAGAATTAAATTTCTTTGGAATGCAGGATATATATATATATATATATATATATATATATATATTAAAGGGGTCCTAGACTTATAGGACCCAGGTCTTTCCACAAATCTGGGTCATTCCTAAAATGTGCTTTCTCTTAATTTGCTTTAACCCCTTCCATTTTGTGTTGTTATTTATCCAACTTTTCTTCAGTCTACTTAAAACATACTCACTTTACATTTTAAAAGTTTTGCTATGGAGTTTGAGTATGCTTTTTTAGACTGTAAGAGACATGAATGTATTTTTTTAAAGATTTATTTATTTATGTATTTATTTGGGAGAGAGAAAGAGAGCATGACATAGGGAGAGGCAGAAGGAGAGGGAGAGAGAGAATACACAAGCAGACTCCCCAGCTGAGAGTGTAGCCTGACATAGGTCCTGATCCCATAAGCCTGAGATCATGACCTGAGCCTAAACCAATAGTTGCCATTCAACCAACTGAGCCACCCAGGCACATGGAAGACTTTTGAGTCCTGTGATTCAAGTAGTGGAAATTTCTTGAAATGGAATATCTTGCAGACTACTGTGTTTACTTCTGAAAAATTCTTTTGATGTTTTATGGCGATTTGATTACAATAGAACAATGCTTCATAGGTTGGAAAAACACTGAATGAATAAAAATTAATGTACTTGATATTACTGTAGGATTAGATTCTTACTAGCACCAAATACAATTTGTATTGATTTTTCTTTAAAAAGTGTGGCTTAGAGAGGAAGGTAATAACCAACTGAGTTCAAATAAAAATTGATATATTTTAGCCTGTTTTGAAATTGGCTGAGAAAGGAATTCTCCACAAATACTCTTACAAATGGAGTGTGTCCTTTGGCAGAGCTGGAGAATACAGCAGTGACTTTTCTATTTTCATCAGATTGGTGAGTGTGACTAACATTTTGATCCAAGAGTGGGAGGTCCTGATTCTATGTTAGTGGGGAACAGAATTCCATTCTTGCCTGCCCATTTTACCTTGGTGAATCTGTCTGCACAGCCCCATACTAACAAGTGGCTTAAGATGCCATCTGGGTGAGAGCCAATATATGCCTTCTGCAAAATGTAACTAAAGCAAGAAGATTGGGATCATATTCTTGTCTTTTTTTTTCTGTAGCGTTGTTGAAATATAATTGATGTAGAATATTGTATAAGCTAAGAGTGTACAATGTGTTGATTTGATACATTTATATATTGCAAAAAAAAATCATCACCATAGCTTTAGCTAAAACTTCTATCCTGTTACATAATTACTTTTTTATTTGTTGGTGAAAATAAGATCTACTCTCTTAGTAACTTTCAAGTATATAATACTATTATTTATTTATTTATTTATTCGGGAGAGAGAGTATATGCCTGCATGCAATTGCAGTGGGGGGTTTGGGGGATGATGCAGAGCAAGAAAGGGAGAGAGAGAATCTTAAGCAGGTTCCACTCTCAGTGCAGAGCCCAATGCAGGGATCCATCTCACAACCCTGAGATCGTGACCTGAGCCAAAATCAAGAATCAGACTCTTAACTCACTGAGTCAGCCAGGTGCCCCTCTAAAACTGTATTATTAGCTGTAAATCACCATGCTAAACATTGGATCCTCAGAACTTCTTAATCTGAAAGTTTGTGCCCTTTGACCAATAACACCTCATTTCTTCCTGCTCCTAACCCCTGATTACCACCACTCTACTTTGGTTTTCTGGGTTAGCCTTTTTGTATTCTATATGTGACATCTTTTATTCTTGATTCATCTATTTCACTTCTCAACCTGGCTTCATTCCTGGGCTCACAACTTCAAACTCCTTTCCAGAATCAATGCTATTACCCTTTGACAAAGAGAATGAGTGTGCACAAACTACCCTCCATTTTAATGCTGCCTCTTATAGAATATACATCAGAAAGCCTCTCTTTTCAATAATATTAATTTGGCTCTCCGCTGGCCAATGGGGCTGAAAGCCGGGATTGTCAGACCTTTAGGGGTGATGGCAGGGAAGTAGTAGGAGGCGCCATTTCAACCTGTACCCTAAAATGAACTGATTATCTACCAAAGAACTCTGATCACCCATGAAATCAGCCTGAGATCAGAATTATACATGTCTGGATCTCTATGGGGGCAGAAGATGCCAGTGGGCAGGTAAAGTGGAGTGGAAACATCGGACTAATATCGGAAGATAAAGAAAAGGGGGAGGGAGCCACCAGAGGTGACCCATTGGAAAGTAATACCACAATACTAGAGTGCCCTGCTTCTGGGGACCAGCATTAACTTGGAGTCTGGTTGAAAGCACTCAAAAAGAGCAAAGGATTGCGGGGGGAAATTGTGGGAATCGGGGCAGTTAGGGACAGGGGCTTAAGTCCCTGGATCCAGGACAACCATCCCTGGCGTGGAGCCAAAGAGAATGCGGCAGAGAAACCAGGTCTTGGTCCCTGAGCCGCCAGCGCACCTGAGAGTGTGTGGGGTCCCGTGAGAGGCTGGGAGCCTCACCAGCCAGCAGAAACAGCCTTTTTGCACTCTTCCACGTGAGTGCCATGCCGTACTATCAGAGCCTGAGTCACACGCGCCTCTCACCCTCCCCTGAGAGAGGTGCGCGAGGGCACGTGCGCGAGGGCACCAGCGCGGTGCTCTCTGACCTGGAAAGACGAGGCACTCCCAGCCCGGGCCAGCGGGAAAATCTCAGTGTGCGATCACTGCTTGGAACCTCTCTGGCAGTCTGGAGCTGCCCAGAGAGCCGCCGCTGTTGTGGCTTTGGGTACAAGCAGGAGTACCTGTATCCCCAGGGACCACGACTCAGAACATGCCCTGCCAGCAGCCAAGGGGGAACTTATGTGCTCTGCAGCACCCAGAGGGGAACAGACTGAGGCTTCTCTCTGAGAGGGAGGTCTGGGTGCAGTTTGCTTTCCTCTAAACCTCCAAAAACCATTGAAAGCTGTCAAGGCCAGAGAAAAACAAACAAACAAAGAAAAATAAAAACCTCCAGAGAACAAAAGCCTGAAAAACCAGTTTCCTGAGAGCCCACCCCCTTGAGGGGGGCGGGAGGACTTAACTCAGGGAACATTGCCTGAAAACCCACGTGGCAGGACCCTCCCCCAGAAAGTCAAACAGAAAAAAAAAAGAAAAAGAAAAAAAAATATGACATGAGAACAACCACCACTACTTCATAGATACAAATTTTATTTTTAATTCATTCCCACTATTCTGGTTCATTTTTTTATATAGATAATTTTTTAACCTATTTACCATGACAATGAGATGTCCAGTCCATTAAATTCCATAATAACCTTTTAACGTGAATTTTTTGATACATATACCCGTGTTTTTCTTTTGCTTTTCTATTTTTTAATTTTTTTAATTTAATTTAATTTAATTTTAGTTTAGTTTATTCTTTTTTTATTTATATTTTTTAACATTCATATAGAGTTAAACTTCAAGGAAATCCCCTTTCCCCAATCAATGCTACCCCTATAGGTAAACCAATTTTTAATCCCCCTTTATCTTAGGAAAGTTGAGTCCTTTAACAAAGATATCAAGATACCTCCAGGAAGAATCAAAATAACCTTCCTCGCCCACACTGAGAATTTATAACCACTCTCCCATCTTTTTCTCCCACCAGTGTTTCTGTGTATTTGTGTTTGTCCTGATAGTATATAAATCTTAGACTTGGGGTTCTTTTTGACGAGGTTCTTTTCTTTTTTTGCTTTCATATAT
Source organism: Mellivora capensis (assembly GCA_004024625.1). Classification (NCBI taxonomy): domain Eukaryota; kingdom Metazoa; phylum Chordata; class Mammalia; order Carnivora; family Mustelidae; genus Mellivora; species Mellivora capensis. The sequence continues at coordinate 17,286 of PISX010031268.1, forward strand.
ATATACATTTTTTCCTCTTGTCATATACTATTATCAGTCTTTTTGTTTGTCTGTTTTTGTTTGTATACTTCATAAATCTTACGTTGGGGCCCATTTGGACTGAGCCTTCTCTTTTTTCTTCCCTTTTTTTCCTGTCTCTCTCTCTCTCTCTCTCTCTCTCTCTCTCTTTTCTTTTTTTTTCATTTGGGTGGGCACTCCTGATTGCTAAGAAGCGTTGCAGGGTGCACCTTGACTGCACCAAGGTTGATACATCCAGCTACATCCATTCAGCCATCTCTCACCAAAATGACTAGCAGGAGGAATGCCCAAAAGAAGAAAAATTCAGAGGATGGGCCCTCT
>PISX010031269.1:0-17635 GCA_004024625.1 Mellivora capensis
CTTGAGCTGCTTGCTGATCTAATGGTCAGAGTATTCTCTGTGTTACTACAGTGCCTCTCCCCACCCCTTTTCTTTACCATGATCCCTTTACCATGATCCCTTAAGGAGAATATATAAGGAGAATAGTGTTCTCCTTACTAATTCTGGGTGTGGTACTAATTCTGGAGGCTGGTTTTTATTTGACAGGAGCTAAGTTTTTCAATCAGCTGGGCAAATACATAATAATATGATTATTTTCTCCTATTACTGTAAGACTCTAACTTTGGTAAGATCTATCAAACTGTCTTCTAAAGTTGCTGTACAGTTTAGAGCTCCACCCTTAAGTGAATGACTGCTCCTGTTGCTCAGCATGCTCACCAGCAGTTGGTTTTGTCAGTTTTCTGGATATTAGCCACCGGAACAATGTGTAGTGTTATCTCATTATTACTTTAATTTGCATTTCCCAAGTGCCAAATGATCGAGATCATCTTTTCATATGCTCACTTGCCATTTGTATATTTTAATTGGTGAGGTGTCTGTTCGGATCTTTTGCCCATTTGTAATTGAGTTATTTGTGTATTAGTTGTTGAGTTATGTCAGTTCTTTGTATATTTGGATACAAGTCTTTTATCAGACATGAGTTTTAGCAAATATTTTTCTTCCAGTCCCTGGCTTGCCTTTCATTTCTTAACTGCCTCTCTTGTAGAGTGCAAGCTTTTAAAAATTTTTAATAAAGTCCAATTCTGCTTTCTTTTTTTTTTTCTTTTTCATGGACGCTACTTCTGGTGTCCTGTATAAAAGCTCAGCAGCAAACCCAAAGTCATGTTGATTTTCACCTATGTTTCCTTCCAGATGCTTTATAGTTTGAATTTTAGATATAGGCCCTTGGTCCATTTTGACTTAATTTGTGTGAAAGTGTCAGGTCTGGGGCTAGGTTAAACTTTTTTGACCTTGGACTCCAAATTGTTCCAGAGCCATTTATTGAGAAGACTATTCTTTCTCCATCAAACTGGGCTTGTACCTCTGTCAAGTACAACTGAGTCATATTTGTGCAGGTCTGTGACAGGTTTGCTGTTCTGATGCACTGAACTCTGTGTCTGTTCTTTGCCAAGACCACACTGTCTTAATTACTACAGCTTTATAATAAGTCTTGAAATCAGATGATATGAGTCCTGGACCTTTGTTCTTCTTTTTTTAGAATTGGGTTATCTATTGTGTATTTAGAATTGTGTTTTCTATTCTAGAGTCTATAAGGTTTTAGATCAGTATGTCAATATCTTCAGAGAGTTTGCTGCAATTTAGATGGGTATTGTGTTGTTTCTCTACGTAAGTCTGGGAAGAATTGAAATTTTAACAAGTGCGAGTTTTCCAGTCCATGTATATGGAATACATCTCCTTTTAGTTTGATTTTATTTGATTTCTACATCATCGTTTGTGGTTTTCCACAGATTCTGTATATATTTGTTATATGTATACCTAAGTCCTTGATATATAGGGCTACTATTGCAAAAGGTAGTTGGGGGGGGGATGTTAGTTGGATACTAACCCTTTAGCCAATTAAAAAATTGACAGAAGACATGAACAGACATTTCTTCAAGGAAGACATACAGATGACCAACGGACACATGAAAAGATGCACAACATCACTCATCAGCGGTAAATCAAAACTGCAATGAGCTATCGCATCATCCCTGTCAGAATGGCTAAAGCCCAAAACATAAGAAACGACAAGTGTTGGCGAGGATATAGAGATAAAGAAACCCCTCGTGCACTGTTGGTGGGAATGCAAACCGGTGCAGCCACTGTGGAAGGACAGAATGGAGGGTCCTCAAAAAATTAAAAATAGAACTATCATATGATCCAGTAATTGCACTATTGGGTATTTACCCAAGGAATACAAAACCACTAGGTCGAAGGGATATATGTGCCCTTATTTTTATTGCAGCAGTATTTACCATAGCCAAATAATGGAAGCAGCCCAAATGTCCATTGATAGATGAACGGATAAAGATGTGTGGGGTGTGTGTGTGTGATACAGAACACCAGAAGTGGAATCCATGTATACACACACAATGCAATATTATTCAGCCCAAATGTACATCAATAGATGAATGGATAAAGATGTGGTACACACGCACACATGCACGCGCACGTGCGCACACACACTGGAATATTATTCAGCCATAAAAAAGAATGAAATCTTGCCATTTGCAATGGCATCTATGGATCCAGAGAGTGTAATGCTAATTGAAATAAGCCACTCAGAGAGAGACAAATACCATACGATTTCACTCATATGTGGAATCTAAGAAACAAAAGTGGGTGAGCGTGGTGGTGGGTATTAAGGAGGGCACGTATTGCGTGGAGCACCGAGTGTTATACGTAAACAGTGAATCTTGGAACACTGCATCAAACGCTAATGATGACAGTATGGTGAGTAACATAACATAGTAAAAAAAAAAACAAAAACAAAAGTGAATGGAAAACAAGAGAGACAAACCAAGAAACGGACTCTTTACTATAGAAAACAAGCAGATGGTTACCAGAAGCGAGGTCAGGTGAAACAGGTGAAGGGGATTAAGAGTACCCTTATTTTGATGAACACTGAGTAATATATGGAATTGTTGAATCACTATCTTGTGCACCCGAAACTAATATAACACTTTTAACTACAGTGGAACTTAAAACAAACAAACAAACAAACAAAAAAACAAAACCGTAAGTGAGAAAAGACTCAGAAATGGACATGGTTAAAGACCTGATGAGAATTAATAATTTTTTTAAAAAGATAATTTAAAGACAATCAAATTCTGATTGTTCAGTGTTCACATACAGGTAAGCAATTGCCATGTGTATATTGTACCTCTTATTGCGGGGACCATACTATAATCCCTTATTAATGCAATGGTGTTTTGTAGACTGTCTGGCATTTTCTACACAAATAATCGTGTCCTCTGCAAATAAAAATTGTTGTATTTCAACATTTCCAATCTGTACATCTTTTAACTCCTCTTTCCTTCCTTATGTAACAAGCTGGGATTCCATTACATGTTGCATAGGAGTGATGATGGCAGATATGTCTGGGGGGTGGGGAGTGTCTGGCTGTCGTCCTTCAGCATGACATAACCTGTAGGTTTTTCATGGATTTTTTTCATCAGGTTGGGAATGTTCCCCTCTATTCCTGGTTTACTGAGAGTTTTTAAGATGAAGCCTGTTGAATTATCAATGCTCTCTGCATCGATAGATGTGATCATATGATTTTTGTTCTTTAGCCAGTCGATGTGAACTATATCCATTGATTTTCAAATGTTGAACTGGTCTTGGATGCCTGAAAGATATCCCGTTTGGTTGTGGTATACAGTTCTTTTTATGTATTGTTGGATTCACTTTGCTGATATGTTGTTGGGGAATTTCAGGACAGTGTTCATGAGAGATCATGGTGTGTAGTTCTCCTTTCTTGCAATGTTTTTCTCTGTCTTGCGATTAGGGGAAATGCAGACCTCAGAAAATGAGCTAGGAAGACTTCCCTGCTTCTATTTTCCGAAAGAGATGGTGGCAAATTGGAATCATTTTTTTTTTCCTTAAATGTTTGTTTGGAATTCACCAAGAGAAAAGTCTGGGCCCAGGGCATAAATGTATAACTGTACAGGTTATCTATTTTTCTGTGTGTGAGCTTTGGTAGTTAATGTCTTTCAAGGAATCTGGCCATTTCCTCTAATGGATCAAATCTGCAGACACAGGATTGCCAATGGCATTTATTTATTACCCTTTTAGTGCCCACGAGATCAGTAGTGATACTCATTCTTTCCACTCAGATATTGGTAAGTTGTGTCTTCTCATTTTTTTCTTGGCCAGAAAGAGGTTTGCCTCTTATTGGCCTTTGCAAGGAACCAGCTTTTGGTGTCATTGATCTTTGCTACGTTTTTCCTGCTTTCAATTTCATTGTTTTCTGCTCTGATTTTTATGATGTATTTCCTAATTTTGATGTTTTATTTTCATTTTAACTTAGCTCAAAATGTCCTTAAGTTTTTCTGGAGCCTCCTTCTTCTGTCTATGTGGTGATTAGAAGTGTTTTGTTTCATTTCCAAACATAGGCAGCTTATCCATCCGCTTTTCTTTTCTTTTTCTTTTTTTTAAAGATTTTATTTGTTTACTTGACAGAGAGATAGAGAGCACAAGCAGCCAGAGTGGCAGTCAGAGGGAGAGGGAGAAGCAGGCTCCCCATGGAGCAGGGAGCCCAATGCGAAGCTCAGTCCCGGGACCCTGGGATCATGACCCGAGCCGAAGGCTGACACTGAACCAACTGAGCCACCCAGGCACTTCTCCATCTCCTTTTCTGTTGTGGATTTCTAGCTTGATTCGATTGTGGTGTGAGAAGCTACTTTGTGTGAGTCCTATTCCTTTATATTTGTAAAGGTGTGTTTTCTGTCCCCACATATGGTCTCTCTTTGTGAATGTTCCTTGTGAGCCTGAGAGGCTACTGATTCCACTGTTGTTGAGTGGAGTGTTCTATACAAGTCAAGTAGTTTGAGTTGATGGCTAATGCTGTTCAGGTCGTCTATATCCTTTCGATATCTGCTTGTCTGCCTGCTTGATTTATCAATTAGTGACAGAGGGGTGTTGAAATCTCTCACTACCATCAGGGATTTATGTATTTCTCTTTGACATTTTATCAGGTTTTGCCTCATATGTTTTCACACTGTTTAACATTGTTATCAGGGACCTACACAATTAGGGTTGTTGTGTCCTCTTGGAGAATTGACTCCTTAATTCTTATGTGATGCCCTTCTTTATACTTGGCAGTTTTCCTTGTTCTGATGTCTGCTTTATCTGAAATTAATGTAGCTCCTGCATCTTGTTTTGGCTTGGTGTTAACATGGTAAACCTTTTCCTATCCCTTTACTTTTAAGCTATCTGCGTCTTTATGTTGAGTGTGAGGTTCTTGTAGACAACTTATACTTGGGTCTGTCTTTTGTCCACTCAGAAAATCTCTCTTCAGTGGGTGTACTTAGGCTATTCTCATTTAAAGTGATTATTGATATACTTGGATTGATATTTGCACCTGTTTCCCCCTCTTTTAGCTTATTGCTTGTACTGCTTCTCAAACTGTTTCCAGTGGTTGCCCTAGAGTTTACAATATACACTTTTACTAAGCTAAGTCCACCTTCAAATAACACTACATGGCTTCACGTGTAGTCCTTGCAGGTGCCTTATCACAGAGCATTCCTAATTCCTCCCTCCCATTGCGTGGGATACTTCTTTCTTCCCTTTCACCTATCTGTATGCTATGACGACCCAGGACATTGTGCTATCCTGTTTCCTTTTTTAAGATTTTATTTATTTATTTGACAGAGAGGGACACAGCGAGAGAGGGAACACAAGCAGGGGGAGTGGGAGAAGCAGGCTCCCTGCTCAGCAGGGAGCCCGACATGGAACTCGATCCCAGAATCCTGGGACCATGATCTGAGCCGAAGGCGGACGCTTAAGGACTGAGCCACCCACATGAGCCTGTGCTATCCTGCTTTAGAGAACAGTCATCTTTCAGATGACACAGAATAAGAAACATAAAAGATGTTATTTTACTTCCATTTTATTTCACGAGTCTCTTCCTTTCTTTAGGTTGACCCATGTTTCTGGCCCATATTATTTTCCTTCAGGACGTCTGAAGGACGTCTCTCAACATTTCTTGCAAGGCAGATGTCCTGGAGATGAATTTGCTCAACTTTTCTTTGTCTGAGAAAGTCCTTACTTTTTGTTCATATTTTACTGGAAATAGATTTCTAGGTAGATGGTTCTTCTTTTCAACCAACACCTTAAATATTTCATTTCACTCTACTCCTTCTTTGCATGGGTTGTGACAAGAAGTCAGCTGTAATTCTTATTCACATTCCTCGGGAGGTAAGATGATTTTCTCTTCTAGTTTGTTCTTTCAACATTTTCTCTTTGTTTTTAGGTTTATATAGTTTGACTGTAATAAGTCTAGGGGTGCGTGTGTGTGTGTCTGTGTCTGTGTGTCTGTGTCTTTACCTAGTATATATGCTGCTTGGTATTCACTGAGATTCCTGAATCAGTGGTTTGGTGTCTGTCACTTACTTTGGCAGTTCTTGGCCCTTATGGCTTCCAATTTTCCTTCTTCGCTGTTACCTCTACTTCTTCCCTTTTTTTGGAATTTAAATTAATATGTGAAATTTTTTCCACTTTCACATGACAGGACATTCAGTTAATTTTCTTTTCTTTTTCTGTTTTTATTTCTTAACATTTCTGCTTGGAAGTTTTTATTGACCTATGGCTTCAAGCTCACCAATTCTTTCCTCCATTGTGTTGCGTCTACTGACAGACCCTCCTTTCTGTTACTGTGTTTTAATTTTCTAGTATTTCCTTTTAATTCTCGCTCAGCATTTCCATCTCTCTCTTTACATTACCCATCGGCTTTTGCATGTTGCCTATTTTTCCATTAGAGCCCTTAACAAATTAATCATATTTATTTTAATTCCCCTATTTGAACAATTCCAATATGTGTGTCATCTCAGAGACTGGCTCTGATGCTTGCTTTGTCTCTTTATGTGGTAAGGGAAGCAGATTCTTGCTCTCCCATTAGTCCACACTCAGCTTCAAGCATTTCAACTTATCATTTTAAATGCTCTTGCCAGTTTATGACTGCAGAGGATTCTGATCCAGGAAAGCAGATTTCAGTTTTGACGGTCTGAATTCAACACTCTCTCTAGATTTTTACATCGTGGTTCACCCTGCCACCTCAGTACTCTGATGAGTCAAAAAAAAAAAAAATAGGTTGCTTCAGCTTTTGCAGGGTTTTCTTGTTTTAAGGAGGGATTGCTGATTTCTACCCTGTTTTATATGTTGGAGCTGAAACCGGAAGTCTCATTTGTGACCATTTTTGAAACCTAGCATAGTCATTATAAACCTACGATTTGCAAATATCATGGTTAAGTACCAAGAGAAGCAGATGCAAGTTAAAAGTATTTGTCTGTGGGGCGCCTGGGTGGCTCAGTGGGTTAAAGCCTCTGCCTTCGGCTCAGGTCATGATCCCAAGGTCCTGGGATTGAGCCCCGCATCGGGCTCTCTGCTCCGTCGAGAGCCTGCTTCCTCCTCTCTCTCTGCCTGCCTCTCTGCCTACTTGTGATCTCTGTCTGTCAAATAAATAAATAAAATCTTAAAAAAAATTTAAAAGTATTTGTCTGAGGGAGCCAGTAGGAAGAGTTGTGGTGTTTGTGGTGGGAAGAGTGATGGGGGCACAGTGTGTGTGTGGGGGTGTGGGGGGCTGGATGTAGAATCAAGTGGGTCCTACTTTCATTCAGTGCTAGTATTATTTAACCTTTAAAATCCCCCCCCCCACAAACACAACTGTGCGTATTTGTGTTTTGAGAAAATTAAGAAATAGGTGATGCATTTTATATAGAAATAGACTATAGAGATTTTACATAGAAGACTACAAAGAAATTCTAAGCATGATTTCAAGGAGATTGAATAAACACCCTCAAATAAACACCCTAAAACAGTCTCTCTCGGTTGTGGATGTCAGCCATCACTATCTGTTAACTATTTGTTTGTGCATGTCAGCTGTCACTAATATGCATGTATTACTTATGATTGCAGCAGGTTTGTACACTACTTGGCTAGGGTAATAATGTAAAAATCGCCCTGTCCTAAGTCTTGGGGAAGCAATGAAAGAGAGGGATCTATAGTCCCATTTCACGAGTGAAGACACTAAGGCTAAAAGAGATTAAGTAACTTGCTGAAAAGTCATACACAAGTAAGGTCTTGGACTGTGTCCCAAGTCTGTCTGATACCAGCATCAATGTCTTGTCTGGAGTACTTCTCTGCCTATCCTGGAATGTAAATTTTTGAAGAGTCGCAGCCTTATCAGAAAATGGTGTTATTTTTTTCAGCTGGATTTGGGAACCAAATCTACTGAGACAAGTACAAGGAGAGATGAATACTATCATCCAGTTCTTTTCAGAAATCACAAATGCCTAAGCCTTATTAAATTGATTTAGAAGATAGAAACAAAGATAGAAATCTTCCAAATTTATTTAATGAAGATTGGCTAAACCCTGATTCCCAAACCTTGAAAAGACGGTACATGCACACAAGCCCACAGGTCCACATATACTCACAATGCACAAGTTCACATGCACACTCCCACATGTGCCCGCACACACAGAAATGTGGATCTATCACACTTAGGAGCATAGATTTAATCTTTTTATTCATCAATTTGGAGTATGTAGTGTTAATGATAAACAGAAAATCTACCACATCCTGGTAGTTTTTCTTGTCATGCGAGGATAGTGTAATATTGAGAAATACTTTAGTATTTTAATAATCTATTGTGTCAATAGGGCCAAGGAGGAGAAAACATATCATTTGAAATGTTAGGGAAGAGACTCAAGAAATTCAATCCATCTCTGACAAACAGTCCGTGACCCTTCTTAGTGCTTGTCTTCAGCTGAGACAATTGCATTAAAACCCTTTACTACTACCCAACCACAATCCCTTATCTGAAACCCTTGGGACCAGATGTTGCACAATTCATATACCACACTTTCCATAAGAGCCATAAGCAGGGTCTGGAATAGCACTGCTGAATCTAATAAAACAATATTTCCACAGAGAAACACAAATACTCATGCTGAGAAGGATAAATAAAGACTAATAACAGCCTCCTGTCAGTTCAGGTCATGTTTTACATGCACATGAGACAGAAAAAATAACTCTGGGTTTCGTAGCCTTTGAGATTTCAGACTTACAGTAAGGGATTTTTGATTCTTTTTTTTTTTTTGTAGGTAAATTACTTCCTTTTAATTTTTTTAAAATTATTTTTATTAGCATATAAGGTATTATTTGCCCCAGGGGTACAGGTCTGTGAATCGTCAGGCTTACACATTTCACAGCACTCACCATATCACATACCCTCTCCAATGTCCAAAACCCAACCACCCTCTCCCAACCCCCCTCGCCCCAGCAAGCCTCAGTTTGTTTTGTGAGATTAAGAGTCTCTTATGGCTTGTCTCCCTCCCAATTCCATCTCGTTTCATTGTTTTCCTTCCCTACCCCTCAAACCCCATGCCCTGCCTCTCAAATTCCTCATATCAGAGAGATCATATGATAATTGTCTTTCTGTGATTGACTTATTTCACTCAGCAAAATACCCTCTAGTTCCATCCACGTCGTTGCAAATGGCAAGATTTCATTTCTTTTGATGGCTGCATAGTATTCCATTGTGTATATATACCAGATCTTCTTTATCCACTCATCTGTTGGTGGACATCTAGGTTCTTTCCATAGTTTGGCTATTGTGGACATTGCTGCTATAAACATTCAGGTGTGTGTGCCCCTTCAGATCACTACATTTGTATCTTTAGGGTAAATACCCAGTAGTGCGATGGCTGGGTCGTAGGGTAGCTCTATTTTCAACCTTTTGAGGAACCTCCATGCTGTTTTCCAGAGTGGCTACACCAGCTTGCTTTCCCACCAACAGTGAAGGAGGGTTCCCCTTTCTCCGCATCCTCGCCAACATCTGTTGTTTCCTGACTTTTTAATTTTTAGCCATTCTGACTGGTGTGAGGTGGCATCTCATTGTGGTTTTGATTTGTGTTTCCCTGATGCCCAGGGATGTGGAGCACTTTTTCATGTGTCTGTTGGCCATCTGGATGTCTTCTTTGCAGAAATGTCTGTTCCTGTCCTCTGCCCATTTCTTGATTGGATTATTTGTTCTTTGGGTATCGAGTTTGATAAGTTCTTTATAGATTTTGGATACTAGCCCTTTATCTGATAAGTCACTTGCAAATATCTTCTCCCATTCTGTCAGTTGTGTTTTGGCTTTGTTGACTGTTTCCTTTGCTGTGCAAAAGCTTTTGATCTTGATGAAGTCCCAACAGTTCGTTTTTGCCCTTGCTTCCCTGGACTTGGGCGATGTTTCTAGGAAGAGGTTGCTGCGGCTGAGGTCGAAGAGGTTGCTGCCTGTGTTCTCCTCAAGGATGTTGATGGATTCCTGTCTCATATTGAGCTCTTTCATCCATTTTGAGTCTATTTTTGTGTATGGTGTAAGGAAGTGGTCCAGTTTCATTCTTCTGCATGTGGCTGTCCAATTTTCCCAACACCATTTGTTGAAGAGACTGTCTTTTTTTCCATTGGACATTCTTTCCTGCTTTGTCAAAGATTAGTTGACCATAGAGTTGAGGGTCCATTTCTGGGGTCTCTATTCTGTTCCATTGATCTATGTGTCTGTTTTTGTGCCAGCATCATACTGTCCTGATGAGGACAGCTTTGTGATAGAGCTTGAAGTCTGCAATTGTGATGCCACCAACTTTGGCTTTCTTTTTCAACATTCCTCTGGGTATTCGGGGTTCCATATAAATGTTGGGAATGTTTTTTCCATTTCCTTGAAAAAAAATTGATGGTATTTTGATAGGGATTGCATTAAATGTGTAGACTGCTTTAGGTAGCATAGACATTTTCACAATACTTGTTCTTCCAATCCATGAGCGTGGAACTTTTCCCATTGCTTTGTGTCTTCCTCAAGTTCTTTCATGAGTATTTTATAGCTTTCTGAATACAGATTCTTTGCCTCTTTGGTTAGGTTTATTCCTAGGTACCTTATGGTTTTGGGTGCAATTGTAAATGGGATCGACTCCTTAATTTCTCTTTCTTCTGTCCTGCTGTTGCTGTATAGAAATGCAACTGATTTCTGTGCATTGCTTTTATATCCTGACACTTTACTGAACTCCTGTATGAGTTCAAGCAGTTTTAGAGTGGAGTCTTCTTGGGTTTTCCACATAAAGTATCATATCATCTGCAAAGAGTGAGAGTTTGACTTCCTCTTTGCCGATTTGGATGCTTTTTATTTCTTTTTGTTGTCTGATGTCTGAGGCTAGGACTTCTAGTACTATGTTGAATAGCAGTGGTGATAGTGGACATCCCTGCCATGTTCTTGACCTTAGGGGAAAAGTTCTCACGTTTTCTCCATTGAGAATGATATTTGCTGTGGGTTTTTCATAGATGGCTTTGATGATATTGAGGTATGTACCCTCTGTCCCTACACTTTGAAGAGTCTTGATCAAGAAAGGACTTTGTCAAATGCTTTTGCAGCACCTATTGAGAGTATCATATGGTTCTTGTTCTTTCTTTTTTTTTTTATGTATTGTATCACCTTGATTGATTTCTGGATGTTGAACCACCCTTGTAGCCCCGGAATAAATCCCACTTGGTTGTGGTATATAATCCATTTAATGTACTGTTGGATCCTATTGGCTTGTATTTTGGTGAGAATTTTTGCATCCATGTTCATCAAGGATATTGGTCTGTAATTCTCCTTTTTGATGGGGTCTTTGTCTGGTTTGGGCATCAAGGTAATGCTGGCCTTATCAAATGAGTTTGGAAGTTTTCCCTCTGTTTCTATTTTTTGGAGCAGTTTCAGGAGAATAGGTATTAATTCTTCTTTAAATGTTTGGTAGAATTCCCCTGGGAAGCCATCTGGCCCTGCCTGGGCTCTTGTTTGTTGGGAGATTTTTGAGGACTACTTCAATCTCCTTACTGGTTATGGGTCTGTTCAGGTTTTCTATTTCTTCCTGGTTCAGTTTTGGTAGTTTATTAGTCTCTAGGGATGCATCCATTTCTTCTAGATTGTCAAATTTTCTGGCTTATAGTTGTTCATAGAGATTTTTATTCTATAGTGTGTTTCTGTCAGTTCTTTTTGCATTTTTTAGAATATTTTATTTATTTACTTGCGAGAGAGTGATAGCACGCACAAGCAAGGGGAGCAGCAGGCAAAGGGAGAAGCAGGCTCCTTGCTGAGCAGGGAGCCTGATGCGGCACTCGATCCCACAACCCTGGGACCATGACCTGAGCTGAAGGCAGCTGCTTAACTGACCGAGCCACCCAGGCGTCCCTCCTTTTGCATTTTATATATGTTTTTCCCCACTATTTCTGGTAGATTTTCTTTTACTGAAGTATAACATACAAAGGGGAGAGAACACGAGTCATAAGTGACAGCAATTTGATGACATTTCATAAAGTGAACGCATGCATGTAACCACTACCGAGATCAAGATATACAATATTACTGGTGCCCCGGAAGCCTATACTGCGTCCTTCTCTAATCATTACAACTGACAGTTAACCACTCTTCTGACCTATGTCACCATAAGGGTTTTTTGGGCTGTTTTAAAACTCTTCACAAATAGAATTCTCAACCATGGGTCTTTTTATGCCTGCCTTCTTTTGCTCAATGTTCTGATATTGAGATCTTCCCATGTTGTTGCAGGTAGGGATATTTGCTTGTTTCAGTCTCTACTATGAGTATATCACACTGTATTTATTTACTCAGCTGTTGATAGATGTTTGGATTGTTTCCAGTTCCTGACTATCATCAATAATGATGCCGTGAATGTTTTTTTCAGGCGTTTTGGAGAACATGTTTGCACTTCTGTTTGATATATACATGGATTGCGTGGTAGCCAGAATTCCGTGGTGATACCCAGTGACCCTTGTCTTTGCCCCAGTCTCCTCCCATTGGGTGCAGATGGAACCTGTGGACATGAAGAGATGTCACTCCCATGATGATGTGAAATTATATAGCAAAAAGGATTTCGCAGATATGATTAAGGCCACAGATCAGTTGACCTGAAGATTGGGAGATTGTTCGGGGTGGGACAGACCTAATCAGGGGAACACTTACAAGGGCCTAGCGCCGCCCCCCCCCCCAAAAGAGAGTTTTGAGGTGTGAGAGAGCATGTTCTGGGGGCCACATGGTGAGGAACTGAAGGCAGCCTCTAGGAGATGAGTGCAGTCCCCGGCTGACAGCCAGTGAGAGAAAGGAGCCTCAGTCTTCCAGCAGTCTGGAATGGAATTCGGCTGACAACATGGATGTGTATGGAAGGGGCTCTTCCTGAAAGCCTCCAGAAAGGGGTACAGCAAGTCCACTCCCATCTCACCCTGTGAGACCCAGAGTGGGAAAGCCAGTCACACTGGGCATAGGCTTCTGACCTGCACATCTGTGAGCTAATAAATGGAGGTTGTTTTAAGCTGTTAGGAGTGTGTTCATTTATTCCACACCAATAGGAAGCTAATACAGATTTTGGTACCTGAATGTGGGGTGCTGCCACTGCATACAGCTGAAGATGTAAGCGTGGCTTTGGAACTGGGTAGTGGGTGAAGACTGGAGGAATTTTGAGGTGCACACTAGAGAAAGCCCTGATTGCCTCAGATAGACTGTTAGTAGAAATCTGAACTTTTTTTTTTATTTGAAAAGATTCATTTAAAAAGTCTTTTTAAGGGGCGCCTGGGTGGCTCAGTGGGTTAAAGCCTCTGCCTTCGGCTCAGGTCATGATCTCAGGGTCCTGGGATCGAGCCCCATGTCGGGCTCTCCGCTCGGCGGGGAGCCTGCTTCCTCCTCTCTCTCTGCCTGCCTCTCTGCCTGCTTGTGATCTCTGTCTCCCTCTGTCAGATAAATAAATAAAAGCTTTGAAAAAAAAAAGAAAAAAAAAAGTCTTTTTAAAAAAATCATGTTAGTCACCATACAGTATGTCATTAGTTTTTGATGTAGTGTTCTAAGACTCTTTGTTTGTGTATAACACCCAGTGCTCCATGCAATATGTGCCCTCCTTAATACCCATCACCGGGCCAACCCATCCCCCCATCTCCGTCCCCTCTAAAACCCTCAGTTTGTTTCTCGGAGTCCATAGTCTCTCATGGTTCATTTCCCCCTCCAGTTCCTCCCACTTCATGGAGGACATTAGGATAAGAAATCTGAACTTTAAGGACATCGCTGGTAAGGGCTCAGAAGGAAGCGAGGGATTCATTATTGGAAACTGGAAGAAAGGGGAATCCCTACCACGTAGTGGCAGAAAGTTTAACAAGACTGTTGCCTGCAGTTATGTGGAAAGAAGAAAATATAAATGACAAACTTGGCTATACGGCTGAGGAGAGGTTGGAGGTAGGAGAATTTGGATAGCATAATAGGAAAAGCCTAGATTGCCTTGGGCAGAGTGTTAAAGCAGATCTGGAATTTAAAAACCAAGGATTATTCTAGGCTTCGAAACTTTATCAAAGAATTCTGGATGTTGTTCTCCCAGCTGGATTTCTAAACTGCTTTGGGACTCTGACTCCTTTCTGCCTTCCTATCCCCGCTCCCCTTTTCAAACCAGACTGTTCTAGCTGTTATCCTATGCCCATCCCACCATTGTGTGTTGGGGAAGATAGCTTGTCTGTCACTTTAGTGTCACCAGTCCTCAGTAGGAGAGGGAGTGTGCCCCGGGAATGGTACTGCATGGATTATGCCCAGGAACCTCATCCATGCCTGATCTGGATAACTAGGATGATGAAATTCTGGACTTTGAGCTGTGCAGTTCTGATGAGCTCTTAGACTTTAGCTGTTGCCATAATACCATGAGAAATTTGGAGACTGTGGGATGGAGTGAGTGAATTTTGAATGTGGGACAGACTGGATCACTGGGGGCCAGAGTGTGATATACTGTGGTAGGCAAAATTCTAAGAGGACTCCAAGTGACCCTCAACCTTGTATAATCCCCTCCTGTTCAGTGTAAGAGGAGCCCATAAATATAATCAGATACCACTCCTGTGATGATTATGTTATGTTACATGGGAAAAGAGATTTTGTAGCTGTATTAAGGTCCCAAATCAGTAGACCTTCAAATAAGGAGGTCATCCTGGGTGGGCCAGCCATAATGAGGTGAGCCCTTAAAACGGGCCCCTTCTGAGAGACTCAAGCATGAAAAGGTATCTGGAGGGGTCCATGTGGCAAGGAACTGCGGGCAGCCTCGAGGAGCTGAGAGTGGGACTGAATTCTGCCAATAACCCAAATGAGCTTGGCAGTGGACTTCTCCTCAGAGCCTCCACAAAGAAATACGGTCTGCCCAACGCTTGATTTCACCCTGTGATACACCAAGCAGAGAACAAAGGCATGCCACACATGGACTTCTGACCTACAGAACTGTGAGCTAATAAACAGACATTGTTTTTAAGTTGCTGAGTTTATGGTATTTTGTTATACAGGAATAGACTATTGATACAGATGGCATTGCTGGGTTATAGAGAATGCACATGTTCAGCTTTGAAGGATAGTGCCAGTTTTCCAAAGAGGTGGTACCAATTTACACTTGCACCAGCATTAGAGAGTTCCTCCATATCCTCACCTAATCTTGATATTGTCAGTTGTCTTGGCTGTTCTGATAGATGTTTCATCAGGGATTTTGTTTTACTTATTTTTTCCAAAGATTATTTATTAATTTATTTAGAGCGTGTGCACGAAGGGGGGGGGCAGAGGGTGGTGGGGGTTGGGGGAGACAGTCTTAAGCAGACTCCGCCCTGAGTGCAGAGCCCAGTGCTTGGGGCTCAATCTCACAACTCTGAGATCTCGACCTGAGCCCAAACCCAAGAGTTAAACCAAGGCTTAACAGACTGTGCCACCTCACTGGGATTTTAATGTGCATATCCCTGGTGACTGAGGGTGAGTAGCTTTTTATTTGCTCATCGGTTAGTTAGTTGGCTGTCCTGTTTTGTGAAGTTCCTGTTCAAATATTGTGCCAGTTTTTCATTGCATCGTCCTTTTTCCCTCTTGATTTTAGGAGGTATTATATCCCGAACACCAGACGTCCATGAAATACATGTCGCAAATACCTTTCTCCCATTCTGAGGTTTATCTTTTCATTCTCTAAATGTGTCTTTTGATGAACAAAGTCCTTATTTTGATGAAGTCCAAATTTTGTCATTAGTGCCTTCTGTGTGCTGTTTCCTTGGGATAGGATCTTTCCCTATCCCAAGGTCATAAAGATTTGTTCATAATGTTATTTTCAATAAGCTTTAACTTCTGGAATTAATTTTTTTTAATTTATTTATTTGTCAGAGAGAGAGGGGGAGAGAGAGCAAGCACAGGCAGACAGAGCGGCAGGCAGAGGCAGAGGGAGAAGCAGGCTCCCTGCCGAGCAAGGAGCCCGATGTGGGACTCGATCCCAGGACTCTGGGATCATGACCCGAGCCGAAGGCAGCCGCTTAACCAACTGAGCCACCCAGGCGTCCCTGGAATTAACTTTTGTGTGTGGCATATGTTACGGGCCAAAGGTAATTTTTTTTCCCAAGTTGGTAGATATCCAGTTAGTTCAGCTCCACTTAGTTAAAAGACCATCCTTTCCCCAGAGCACTCTATGTGACACAACTGTTGTAAATGTGGTGACCCTGCTCGTGTGAGTCTGTTCGTGGACCCTTCTCTTTGTGTCTTTGGCCTGTTTGTCTATTCTTGTGCTCATACCACACTATCTTAATTGTAACAGTGTCATAGTTGGTCTTGCTATCTGGTTGTGAAAGTCCTGAAAAGTCTTATTTTTTGTTTTAGATGGCTTTGGCTGTTCTTGGATCTTTGTTAGCCATATATAATTTAGAGTCAGCTTGCCAATTTCCGTCTTCAAAAGAAAAAAAAAAAAACACGCTGGGAATTTGATTGGGAATGCATTGAATCCATAGATCATTTTCACAGGAATCCTCTCTCCCATTCACTTTCATACTGTTGTCTTCCAATACATAAGCATGACACACGTCTGATTTATGTAGGTTGTCTTTAATTTCTCTCAGAAGTGCTATCTGTGGGCAGAGGTCTTGGGGACTCCTTTGTTAGGTTTGTTCCTAGGTGTTTCTTTTCTGATGCTGTAAGAGATGGCATTTAACATTTCTTTCTCCTTGTAATTTCAATGCCAGTATATAGAAATCCAATTGTATTTTGCAAAACTGACCATATATCCAGCAACCACGCTAAATCATTTATTAATTATAATAGCAAAAACATATACTTTTTGAGATTTTTAATGTAAACAATCTGTTGTGTCTCTGAGACATGCTGAGAAAACGTATCCCAGACATGCATCTCATTGATATGGGAGAATATCAACGGAGAATGCCTATTCCTAAACCAGTCACTGGAAGGGTAATGAGATTACTATGACCTGGTTAGTCAACCACACTGTCCTGTCGCATCAGATGCATTGCACTGTGGGCCACAGTTTTTCTTTATTTTAACCAAATACATAAATACTTGGAAATGAAACCTTTCATCAGAAAGATAAAAATCAGGAGATCGATGATGATTGGCTTGATACTGGTGGAATGTCCCTCTCCATACATGAGCTGAAATTATGGAGTTCTTAAGGTACATCATTTCTTTTTTTTTTTTTTTAAAGATTTTATTCATTTATTTGACAGACAGAGATCACAAGTAGTCGGAGAGGCAGGCAGAGAGAGAGGAGGAAGCAGGCCCCCTGCGGAGCAGAGAGCCCGATGTGGGGCTTGATCCCAGGACCCTGAGATCATGACCTGAGCCGAAGGCAGAGGCTTTAACCCACTGAGCCACCCAGGCGCCCAAGGTACATCATTTCTTAAGCAAAGACTAATATGGTTAATTTTTGAGAAATGTTTAGTGCATTGTGAAAGAAGAATTAACTCTTAAAATGAAGTAGTTTACTTCATATATGCCCTTCTGGTGATTATAAAATATAAAGTTATCACAGAAAATTCAACACATACACATACCAAACTTTTAACAATAGTTATTGATCACGGACAGGATTGACTGTGAATTAAATTTTGTTTTAAACTTTTCAAATTATCTAAATACCCCACCACAGGGTCT
>PISX010031270.1:0-17619 GCA_004024625.1 Mellivora capensis
TGAAGTATTGTTTTCCCCGTTTCATAGGTAAGGCACAGAGAGGTAAAGTAACTACCCAAGGTCACACAGCTAGGAACTAGGGGAATTGGGATTTGAATGTTGGTAGTCTATATCCTTAATTCTGGAGCTGTAGCTCCTCCGTGGCAACCCAGTGGGATGACAGAAGAACAGTGAAAATGTAGCCAAAATTCAAGTGTGCAGTTTGGCAGGGTGGGTTGGTGGACTTGAGTCCTTTTTGTCGAGGTGGGATGCCCTTTCTGGGTGACTATTTGGTTGAGAAAGGGCAGACTGGTGGTTGAGGGAAGCGATGACATCTTGTGGATCCACTTGTTGAGGAGCTTTCTCTGTTGGTCACTAGGTTCATCTCAGGGAAGACCAAAATGAGGAGAGGGAGACTAAGAGCAGGGAGCTGACAGCCCAGCAGGGAGACTTGTGTGCAGACATTGCTAATGAAAGTCCCACTCAACTCTGTCTGCAGAGAGGCAGGTAGCAGGGAAGCTTTGAAGGATAGAGAGTCTCCGTGAAACCAGGGGAGAGAAAGGCCTTGTTGGTGGAGGGAACAGCACTGCATAGCTCACCCACCTGGGGGAAGTAGTATTTGGACAAGAATTTAAAAGGCACATGCTGCTCACCTACCCTGATCTCAGCCCATCTGCCCAAGTCTCCACACAGCTCCATTTTCTGCATCCACAGTCCCTTATCAGCCCCTGTCCTTCTGGAGATGGGGACAAGAGCGAGACAAATTGTGTGTGTATTTCTCCCACCACCACGATCCCCAATCTCTGATCTGAGGTGAGAAAGGAGTTCCTGAAGGAAAAAAGGGGAGAGTAGGATGGGACCTGGAGTCCCAAGCGTGCTTGAACAGCGTAACAACTTTTCTTAAACTCACGAGTGCACTTTGTTTTCTGGAAGAGGAATATGGCTTCCTGGGAGGTGGAGCGATAGTGCTTATCCCAGTCCAGGGCTCACAGGTTGGTCTTCTCCTTTTTCTCATTTGCTCTGATTGAGAGATTAGCCCTGAGGACCCAGTATACGCCCAGAGCTATCCGATTAAGAGACTCTGCAGTTCTTCCAAGTCAGAGACAGCCTGAGGTGGGGTGAGCCCTCAGGGTGAACTTGTATTTCCCCAGCTGGTGCCACTCCCAGTGCAAGGAAGGAGGTGGAGGGGGTCGTGGCCCCAGTGGGAGTTGCCCTGAGCAGCGTGCTGCCCGCCCCGCCCCCCCATCATTGCCAGACTGTAGCTGGTTGTGGCCAGGACCCAGGAGATGATAGTCCAGGTATACTGGACTCTTAAGTCCACATCCATGGTATCAGATCCACTGAAAATAAGATTCTGACAAGGTAGAAAGGAATTCAAGTTTATTTTTACAAAAGCTCCAACAAGCAAATCTGTGTGGAGAAAAGGTAGAGATTCACACAGACACTAGTACAGTTCATCGGGTCTCTGGCCACTCTGCATCTACGAGCAGTTCCTGTGGCTTAGCGCATTTACAAAAAACTGCTCAGGGTGGAAAGACTTCACAAATGACTGGTAAATCCGTGGTTCAGTCACTCCTATCCTCCACACTACTGACAGGGCTCCAGCTGAGATGGCTGCCCAGGGAACGGCTCTGTGGTGTCACTGTGTCAGACAGCAGTGGGCTTCTCCCTCTCAGCTGGGCTGGGAAGCTCCTCCCAGCAGCCCCAGGGCTGAGCAGACAGCCTCAGAAGCTGCTCATCTGAACCCAGAGCTCTCCGAGCTGTGTTTCCCCCTTTGGGGGTCGGTGGCTGAGATCATTCTTTCACACAAAATTCCTCTAATTAAGCTAATAGACTACTTTCAGAGTAACAAAGGAAAAAACATATTTTAAGCTTGATCAAATTACTGTACATTAAACAAAGCATCCTTTATGGTCTAGTTTTTGTAAGAGAATACCTAAGTCAGGGCCAAGTCAGGGGAAATGCACCTGGAGAGATGGTCCCATTTTTGCAATGATGGGCAGGATCACTGGGACTTGAAGTGCTAGGTTTGTGCTTGGTACAAACCTGGGAAGCTGGAAGAACCTGGCCAGCTCTGGCGGGTAGGCCATCGAGAACTGGTAAGAACCAGCCCCGCTCTTCAGACCCAAGCAAGGACCACTGTCTTGACTCCAGCTCCCTGAGGGACCCATACTAGCCCTTGCTGCAGAAGGAAAACCAAGCGGCACTATGATTCTTCATTCCTAAAACCAAGCAGTGGCTTGGTTTTTTAGACTACCCTTCCCACCAGTGACCATGACCTGCCTTTTTTCTCTTTATTGCCTTCTAAAGACTCAGGAACTTTTTCTCAGTTGCTTTCAGTGCCTTCTTCCCACCTTGTCACACGATCCATAAAGCCTAGAAGTCAGAAGAGTCCCAGCAAGAAGGGGTTGTCATTATGCTCTAAAGAATACTAGGGGTAGGGGCACAGAGCTGGCAAGTGGAACGGAAAGTGTCTGAGCTGGAGGAGGACTACACACTTCCCAGATGCTGCTTTACCAGTCCTTTGCAGGGGCTCAATTGCTCAGTACTGACCTGTAATTAAAATAGAGTCTTCTTCTTTGAAACAGAACCATTTTACATTCTAAGTCAAATTTTGAGTGCTAAAATATTAGCATAGAGCAATTTCAGGAAGGTCTAACCTCTCAACTTAAGGGCATTAACCCCACCATCTCAGGGACATCTACCTCCACCTAGTAAAGTTGTTGTTAGTCTAACTGTACATTCCATCTTACCCTGTCCATCCTCAGGGATTCTAACCCTTCCATGCCTGCCTCATGGAACCCCCATCCCCGGTCCCATATAGTCCTATAAAGGGTGGGGGTTTGAAATTTAACCTCTCCCATATTAAGCTCAGGGTGACCTCCTCCTGAGCTGTGCATGTCCCCCTGACCTCACCCCATCCCCTTTAACCTCAAGGGCTGCCACTGAGACAAAGCTCTTCTGTCAGAGAAACCCATCATCTGGTCCAGTAAAGGAAATATATCCCATACTCATCCAGAGGGCATACCAAGTGTGCAAAGCCTAGGCCTTAGGGAGACTCTTCATAGAGTCACTGCGGCCAGAGCATCTTCTGGAGCCTACAAGGGCCAAGAAGGGTGATGCTACCATTTTGGGGGCAGAGTGCGTCAGCTACATGGGCAAAGTGGAGAGCCTGGTCTGGGGCAAAGTTGATGTCTACCTGTGCTTTCTTTAGCAGATCAGATATAGGAGTACACCAGTCGGGCATGAGCCTCTCCAGCTCTAAGGTGATGATGACCAAGGCGAGTGTGGAACCCTTGAACTGCAGCAGCTGGTGGCCCGCCATACAGTGCTGCAGCTGCCTGGTCAGGGACGCGACGTGGAGGGAAGGATTCCTCTGAGGCAGCGGCTCCACCACGTGGGGCCAGCCCACGACCACCAGGGTGTGGAACTAGAGACCGTGGTTTTTAATGTTAGAACACAAAACCCCTGACCTTTCATAGATAATTGACCAAAAGTGCAAACAATGTCAATTTCCATCAGGGAACATCAAATGTTGCCCCACCCTTTTCATTCCCATCCAGGACCCCCCAAGGGACTTGAGGCTTAATGCTCATTTTGTGACCAAGCTCAGCTTCACCCTTGGAGAGAAAAGACGATCTGCTTCGTTACATGGTCATTATGAGTTTCAAGTACTTAGATGACAATGTTTCCATTCTGAAAAACAGAAGCATACTATTCAAGATTAAGGTAGCAGGAAAGTTACTTGTATCTGTTTGACATGAGAAGAAACTGCAACTTGGCAACCTTGGCCAGTTTTCATAATGAAACAGCCCTTAGTGATTTAATCTTCATGCTTCATAACAGACCAAAACCCCATGACATTTCCACATCGCATAATTTTGCCTTACTAACAGAATCATATCCTTAAGGATGGCCATCATTCCCGAACTAAAAAAATACCAACTAATGACATTTTTTAAGTGCCAGATCAATATGGTCTAAAGCCTCAATAAGAATTGTGTGTAGGTGAATAAAGACAGCTAAGTGAATGTGTGTAAAGTGTAGCAAAAGCAGACAGCTTTTGATGTACAGTATTCATAGAATGGAAAGCTCAATATTTTTGCAGTGTGTATTTAAAAGAGAAACTCACCACAATAGTGCCGTCTAAAAATCTTTATAAAATTAATTTAATGTCTTCTACAAGTGGGAGTCTGGTGGAACTGTGTTGGATTTAAGATACATTTCCACTCTTGCATATGTCGTGAACCTTGTGGGTCACCTCCCTGTGGTGCATGTGCAAGGGCATGTGCCTCTGCTTGGCCGTCCTACGTTGTGAACAGCTGTTCCAAAGGTACAGATGAGTCTAGGCTGGACTCAGCCAACATCTGGTACTCACTATGGTCAAGAAGTCCAGTGGCGTCGCAATACAGAGGTCCCAGTGCAGTTTGTCCGAGATAGCCAGCTCCGTCCTCAGCAGCTCATTCGGGGTATAGCCAGAGCCCTAGTGCTTTAAAGAAGTCTTTTCCATGTGGAAGTAACTGTAAAAAGAAAATAAAGAGGCCAAAGCCCTGTATCATGTCATGGTAACTTGTTTTCTTATCTGTGGGAACTGGGCCCTAGTGGACCCTAGTGGACTTGTCTTCTGGGGACCTTGCCACAGAAAATGCCACAGGAAAACCAAGTCAGATCTTGGCCATGTGTCCCCAGGTGGTTATGACAATGGGCGGTGAGTGTCACATGCTTGCCCTCCGGTAGCAAGTTTTTAATTTTCATTCCAGTGGAGTTAACATACCATGTTATGTTAATCTCAGGTGTACAGTATAGTGCTTTAATGCCAACAGGCCTTGATCCCCAAATGCACTCCAGCTCATACCCAAAGGTACTTTTGAGGATGGGGCTATTCAGCCGCACCAACCTACCCACGGTTTTCGTTCCTGTCATTCCTGTGTCTGATTCCTACCATGATTACTTGTCCCAGAGAGGAAAAGTATGTCTTTGAGCTTCCTGGTCTACACCAGACAGGCTCATTCACAAAACCTCCCATGGTTTTGGCAACACCATAGCTGCAACCACATTTCCTTGAACCTTGGTTTAAGGCAGTTCATTTCTGGAAAAATGATGACCTTTTCCCAGAAGGACTAGTAAGGCTTGTCCATGAGTACTCATTCAAGTACAGGCGCTCCAAAGACTATTTTCTTTTTAGGTAAACAAAGTATTACCATAGCTTCCACAAATGCTTCTTTTAAGGGTCATTTACTTGAATTTTAGTTGGACAGAAGCAACTTTGGGGGAGCACAATTATATTCTAAAGGATAGGGGTTCAAGGCATTTTTACAGAAGGTTTGGAAATGGATACGCATTTGTTTCTTTTTTTTTTCTGACCCTTCAGACCCTGAGCTCAACCAAGGGGGACCCTGTGGAAATGACAGAGACTTCATTATCCCCAAAGGGGAATAGGTTGTGGAGAGGGAAGGGGGGCCTCTGGGAAGAATTTTGGGAGAGAATCTTCTGAACAGAAACCATAGTGAAACTGCGAAGTCCAAGCAAGCCTGAAGCATTTGTAGGGGGCATCTCCTCTACCCCCCACACATGGCCCTCCTGCCCCTCTCAGAGAAGGCCCCAGAGTCCCTGAGGGCCAGCTTCATTGACACAGACAAGTCCTTAAGTCTCAAATAGATTTCTTCGATGTAGTTTCTAGGGGTGGACATGAGGCCACATGGTTTGGGAAGCTTTTTTCCTAGGTCAACAGCAGCTGCTTCTGTTCAGTGGGAGGCAGAATCGGACATCAACCAAGAAGGTAAGGTCCATCTGCTAGGAGTTCAGGCCTCTGGGTCTACTGGATGAGGAGAATTCAGCTAAGTGCCCATTTATGGGGTCCTGGGGTGCAATAACGCTAAAGAAGAGACAGCAGAGATCCTGGGAAGTTAATGAATTTTCCAACATGCCCAACATTCCTAAGGACACAGACTTTTCAGGAAGTCTGGGTGCTCCCGTGTTACACTCCTCTACCTCAAAAGCTGCTCAGAGCAGACTGCCACGAATGCCTACCTCCTCTTCTTCCTTAACTTTGGCAGCAAGTCTCAAGGAAGTAATCATGGCATATTAGAGTATTCACTCTCTTATCTGCAGTTTGGAACAAACACATCTGAGCAGATCATGAATGCCAGACACAAAGGGTAAAGCATTGGTGTGTTTTTTTGTTTGTTTTTGTTTTTAGGAAATTACATTTTTTTCCTTCATTCAAAAAGATTGTATTCCTCCACAAGTTAGTGCCAGTTTTAGATTTGACCCGTGAATATGCTCCTGATTTCATAACCGGGAGGGACTAGTCAATAGTCCTTTGTTAGGGAAATGAATGATGGTGGGAAATATAGCAGCATCTCAGGGAATACACAGGCCCATCCTGGCCTCAGGCTGCACTGGGCTGGTGCAGCCAAGCACACCCTATCTCATCTGGGAAGGCCTCCCGGCTCTGAGCCAGACAGGCAGGGGAGGGCGATGTAAAGAGATTACTATTACAGTTCTACCATTTCGAGCAAGCCCCTTTAGCTTACAAGCCTCTGAGCATCTGGGATAGCAGAGGTCAGTTTCCTCTCCCACCCCATTACCATCCTCACAGGCCTCCCTACCTTTAGTGAAACCAGGAGGCTGCCGAAGGAGTGAGAGCCAGGTTAAAAGTGGTCTGGAAGAAGTAAAAAATGTTCTTAAGCTCCAGGAGCCACAACAGGAGGGCCCGGACCTTGTGGCAGATCTCGGGCTGCTAGAAAGAGTGGGTAGGAGAAGGCCGGGAGGGTCGTGGGTGACCAGTCCCGGTCAGCATGTGGTTGGTGCACATTGGCCGAAGGTGACCCGAGGGGCTTCGAGGAGAACCTGCACCTTAAGTTGCGGTGGGCCTAAGTACTTCTCGGTCGCCCAGCGACTCAGGGATTAGGATGGCACTTCCCCTCGACGACAGGGGCCCGCGATGCCAGCCTCGACGACAGGGGCCCGCGATGCCAGCCTCGTGCCTCGCGTCCCGCCCGCGCCTGGGGCAGGTCCCCGCACCCCGGGTGCGGCTCATCCGCGGGCGGGCGCCGGTGGAACTCGGCTGCGCCCGGTGTGCGTGCTGGGAAGGGGGCGAACGTGATCCCGGGAGTCCCCCGCCGCCGGGCGCGCTACCTGGGGTTGGCCGTCCCGCCACAGACGCGCCTCGCGACCCAGGGCCAGTTGCAGGTAGGCGACCAGAGGGCCTCCCCTGTCCCACGGCACCGGCCAGGGCGCGGGCCCGAGGGGTGCTGCGGGGACAACGGACCCGGAGCGGCGCTCAGGGCGGGAGCTGCGGCTCGGCGTCCTCTCCCGAAGCCATGGCGAGCGCCCAGTCCCAGGTGTGAGACCCGCCATAGCCGGCTTTTGTAACCCGGCGCCCGGGACTTGCGGCAGGGGCCTCGCTGGGGCGGCGCGGGGCGGGGCAGGCTCTCCTGACCTGGCCCAGTCCTGGCCCGCAGCTATCCCTCCCAGTCGGCGGGGCTTTGGCCCTGGCTCCCGGGACGCGGCGCCCAGAGCGTGCACAGGTGGGCGAAGGATCCCCTGTTCCCGCACTCCCCGCTCCCGCCGCCCACTTTGACTTCTTCTCCTGCCAAAGCCGCGCCCCACGACCAGAGTCCCGCACCCGGGCCCCGGCAGCTGGTGACCACGCCGGCCCTGGAGAAGGACGCCCGGCCCCGGACCCTGTGTCTTACCTCACAGTACGTCTTCGGGGGGGCACACAGGACCCGGTAGAGAAGCGTCACGAGCTCTCCTCAGTTAGACAAGCTTGAGATGGGATTCTGACTATGTGTGGTCTCCTGTAGGTGACTTGGGCTCTGTCTCGGTTACTTCGTCTCTTACAAAGAGACAGTATCTTCCTCACAAAGTAGTTTCTTCATAAGTACATTTTTTTCCCCATCAGTAGTTACTCAGTGAAGGCCTACAATGTTTTAGGGCATGACAGTGAATAAAATTGACATGGAATTTACATTCTAGGAAAGACAGATACTAAACATGAGTAGAATCCCACCGATTTCTCTTCGAAGTATAGGGTCAACACAAATTCATATACGTGTACCCAAAAGACACCTGCATCATGTTCAGGGCTGCGGTATTTGTAGTTGCCCCAAATGACCGTCAGCAATTGAACAGGATAAACAAATTGTATGTTCACACAATGGAATACGACACCACACTGAAAAAGAACGGACGTATGCTGTACCCAACAAGAAAAAATTTCACAAAGATAATACTGAAGGTAGAGGGACAGGTACAAAAGACGTCATAGTGGATGATTCCATTAATATAAAGTATAAGAAGAACAACAACAAAAAATCTAAGGCGTTAAGAGTTAAGATAGTGACTACCGTTAGGGGGCAGTGGATAGTAACTAGAAAGGATCACAGGACCTTCTAGGCAGCTGGTAATGTTCTGTTTCTTGATTTATTTATTTTTAAAGGATTTTATTTATTTGTTTGTTTGTTGGAGAGAGAGAGAGATCACAAGTAGGCAGAGAGGCAGGCAGGGGCAGAGAGAGAAGCAAGCTCCCTGTGGAGCAAGGAGCCTGATGGGGGACTCGATCCCAGGAGTCTGGGATCATGACCTGAGCCGAGGGCAGCGGCTTAACCGACTGAGCCACCCAGGCGTCCCTGTTTCTTGATTTAGATGCTGATTACACACAACTCTGAAAACTGACCAAGCTGTGCATTTATGATTTGTGCACTTTTCTTAAGATGTACTTCATTAAAAATGTACATTATAGGGACGCCTGGGTGGCTCAGTTGGTTAAGCGGCTGCCTTCGGCTCAGGTCATGATCCCAGCGTCCTGGGATCGAGTCCCACATCGGGCTACTTGCTCGGCGGGGAGCCTGCTTCTCCCTCTGCCTCTGCCTGCCACTCTCTCTGCCTGTGCTCGCTCGTTCTCTCTCCCTCTCTCTCTGACAAAAAAAAAAAAAAGTACATTATATTAAATTACATGAAAATATATGGGAATGTCAAAAGGAGAAGAAAGAGGAAAAGGAGCAGAAGAAATATTTCAAGTGGTCATGACTGATAATTTCCTCGGGTAATATTAGACACCAAACCACAGAACCAGGAAGCTTAGAGAACACCAAGCAGGATAAATGCCCCCAAATGATACTTAGGCATAACATATTCAAACTACAGAAAATAAAAGATAAAGAAAACATTTTGTAAGAAGCTAGACTGGGGGAAAGAAACTTACCTATAAAAGAGCAAAGATGAGAATTACATTGCACTTCTCCTCAGAGATCATGCAAGCAAGAAGAAAGTGTACTGAAATATTTAAAGTGTGGAGAGAAAAAAAAACTATCAACCTGGAATTCTGTATCTAGTGAAATTATCTTTCAAAAGTGTTGAAGAAACAAAGATCTTGTATGTAGAGGATCCTATAGAAACCACTAAAAAACTCTTAGAAGTAATAAACAAGTTCATGAAATTTCAGAGTACAAGGTCCATATATTAGAAAAAAATAATTTTTATTTCTATATAACAATGAACAATCTGAAAATAAAATTAAGAAAATAATTCTGGGGCACCTGGGTGGCTCAGTGGGTTAAAGCCTCTGCCTTAGGCTCAGGTCATGATCCCAGGGTCCTGGGATCGAGCCCCGAGTCAGACTCTCTGCTTGGAGAGCCTGCTTCCTCCTCTATCTCTCTCTGCCTGCCTCTCTGCCTACTTGTGATCTCTGCCTGTCAAGTAAATAAATAAAATCTTAAAAAAAAAAGAAAATAACTCCATTTCAGTATCATAAAAAAGAATAAAATATTTAAGAATATAGCAAAAAAAAAAGCACATTTATACACTGAAAACTACAAAACATCACTGAAAGAAATTAAAGAAGACCTGAAGAGATGGAAAGACATTCCATGTTCATAGGTTAAAAGACTTATATTGTTAAAGTGGCAATACTTCCCAAATTGAGCTGTAGGTTCAACATAATCTATTAAGTTTCCAGCTGACTTTTTGTGGAAATTTACAAGGTCCTTCTAAAACTTCTGTGGAAATGCAAGGGTGTCAGAATAGCCACAACAGTCTTGAAAAAGCAGAGCAAAGATGGAGGCCTCAAACTATATGACTTCAAAACTTACTGCAAACCTATTGCAATTGAGATGGTATAGTACTGGCATTAGGTTAGTCATTTAGATCAATGGAATTGAATTGAGATTCTAGGAATCAACAGTCACATTCATGATCAACTGATTTTTGACAAGGGTGGCACAGTAGTTCAGTGGAGGGAAGAAAAGACTTTTCAGCAAATGTGATGGGACAGCAGGATATTCATAAACAGAAAAATGAGGCTGGATCCCTCTATCATACAATAAACAAAAATAATTCAAAAATATATCATAGAGCCAAATGTAAAAGCTAAAACTATAAAATCCTTACAGAAATAAGTCTTTATGGCCTTGGATTTGGAAATGTTTTATTAGATATGTACCAAAAGTACAATGAAAGAAATGAAAAAAGAAAGAATACATAAATTGGATTTGATCTAAATTTAAAACTTTTGAGCTCCAAAGAACACACTCCAGAAATTATATAACCCACAGAATGGGAGAAAAATTTATGCACATTATATGTCTGAAAAGAGACTTGTATTTACGATTTAGAAAGAACTCTTGCAACTTAATAATGAAAAGGCAAATAAAATGGGCACAAAAACTTACAGCAGCAGTGTTCATAGTGGCCAAAAAAATAGAAACAACTGAAATATCTGCCAACTGACAAATGTATAAAGATGTGGTATATCCACACAATGGAATATTACTCAGCCATTAAAAGTAAAGAATTATTCATATATGCCACAATCGGGTTGAACTTGAAAGCATTACTCTAAGTGATGGAAATCATTTAAAAAAGGCCACATATTACCTAATTCAATTTAGTAAATGTGCTGCCAAAGAGAGCACTATCTAATTCAACTTATATGAAATGTCCCAAATAGGCAAGAGAGACAGAAGTTACCTAGGGCTGGGATGTTGATGAAGAGGGGGTGGAGGGTGAGTGGGAATGACTGCTATGAGTATAGTTTCTTTTTAGGGTGATGAAAATGTTTCAAATTGATTGTGGTTATGGTCTGTGTATATAATAAAAATCATTTAAGTTTACAATTTTTTAAAGATTTTTATTTATTTATTTATTTATTTGACAGAGAGAGGGAAGCAGGCTCCCTGCTGAGCAGAGAGCCCCATGCGGGACTCCATCCCAGGACCCTGAGATCACGATCTGAGCCAAAGGCAACGGCCTAACCCACTGAGCCCCCCAGGCGCCCTAAGTTTACAATTTAAATTGGTGAATTGTTTGATGATATCTCAATAAGGCAATGTATATGTATATATATAAGGTATATATCACATATACAGTGTATCAGATGGTGATAAGTACCAAGGAGAAATATGAAATATGGAGAAGAGCTAAGAAGACTGGGGCTAAAAGTTGAAAATTTTTTTTAAAGATTTTTTATTTATTTACTTGTCAGAGAGAGAGTGAGAGAGAGCGTGTGAGCACAGAAAGAGTGGCAGGCAGAGGCAGAGGGAGAAGCAGGCTCCCTGCCCAGCAAGGGGCCCGATGTGGGACTCGATCTCAGGACGCTGGGATCATGACCTGAGCTGAAGGCAGCCGCTCAACCAACTGAGCCACCCAGCGGTCCCTAAAAGTTGAAAATTTAAGTAGAGAGATCATGGTAGGGCTCATTGAGAAAGTGATGTGTGATCAACGACATTCTGAAAGGGGTGAGGGAGTCAGGAGGATATCTAGGGAGAGAGATTTCCAGGACCTAGGTTGGGTCTGGGCTTTGTCACTGCCTATATATCTGACCTTGGACAAGTAATGGCTCTGTGCCCAAGTTTCTTTATCTGTAAAATAGTTGTTCCTATTTTGTAGTAAAATGACTACTATATCTATTTCCAGAAGGTTATTATATGGATTAAATTAATAATAAAAAGGAAAGTAAAGCACTTAGTACATTGGCACCAAGTCAAATGCTCTATAGTTGTTTTTATTAGCTCCTACTGCAAGTGCAA
Source organism: Mellivora capensis (assembly GCA_004024625.1). Lineage (NCBI taxonomy): Eukaryota > Metazoa > Chordata > Mammalia > Carnivora > Mustelidae > Mellivora > Mellivora capensis. Next base: position 12,012 of record PISX010031270.1, read on the forward strand.
AAGCCCTTGCCTTCTAAGATGGAACCATACCCAAAATGTCTGTTGAATAAAGGAGACCAAGTTGAGCTGGTGCAGACTAATGAGCAAGAGGGAAGATTGTAGGAAATGGGGAGAGGGCCTGTGACTTTTAGTCTGTGAGATAGATAATCATTGGCAGGTTTTGAATACAGAAGAAAAACACTATCTGATTCATGTTTTAATACCATCACTCTGGCTCCTACGTTGAAAACATACTAAAAGGGGCAAGGATATACAGAGGAAACCAGTTTTGAGCTATTGTAATATAGATGCGAGGTGGTGGTGGTAGGGAGAAGTGGTCAGATTCTGGTTCTACTTTAAAGATAGAAAGAAGTTCTACTGAAAGATTGGACGTTGGGTATGAGAGAAAGAGACAGTGTTTGATCTGAACAATTGTCAGAACTCAGCTTCATTTATTATGCCGAGGGAAGTATGAGAGGGCACTTTTTTTTTTTTTTTTTTTTACATGGGGGAGGTGGGGCAGGGATGGACAGTAATATAGTGAGTAATATAGTGTGTGTGGGCGGGGGCGGGAATCAACCTTTCAATTTTGGACATAATAATCTGGAAATGTCTACTGCACATCCAAGCGCAGCAGAGCAGAGATTTGGACAGGAAAGAGGATAGATCATTGGTTCTTTCACAAATACTTATTGAAAACCTGTCCTGTGCTAGGTCCTATTTTAAGTCCTATTCTAGACTCTGGAGATACTTGTGAGAACACAGACAAAGCTCCTCACTTCATCTGTAATAGAGATACGCGTTTTATAAACAAGCCAGCATTCAAGCGCATTAATGAGTGTGAAGCCTCTAGCTCTCTAGATGGACATAGTGTACAATTGTTTTTATTTTTTATTTTTTAACTTTTTTTGCTATGGTTGTTTTCAATATCTGGAGTACTGCATGAGCCAGGAGACTAGCAGTGCGACCTAGGAGGGACCCCACCCCCCCTTTTCTCGCGACCAGTGGCAGCCAGGTATCCCCACCCCAAGGCCGGCTAGATTTCCAAGCTCAGCTGACCTGCACCATTGCGCAGGCGCGTCCTCAGTCTGGCGTCCTAGGAGACCGACTCGGAAAGCCTCAGCGCAGGCGTAATTGAGGAGGCCGAGGAAGCCTGTGGCCCGGGGATGGGGCGGGGCGAGGTGAGCCCGGAGTGCGCTTGCGCACTGCCTGCTCTCGCCCGAGGAGCCGCAGTCTCGAGAGCGCCCAGGCGGTGTTTCGGTAGTCTCTGGCAAACCTCTCCGGCGAACCCGGCGGCGTTGGACTGCGCGCAGGGCGGCGACCTCCGCCGGGCACAGGAGGGAGCCACGATGCCGGTGAGGGGAGTCGCTCAGCCGCTGGGGTTCCTCATCCCAGCGGCCTGGCATGGGGGCGCGGCTGTTGCCATGGAGGCGCGGATCAGGCAGGCGGCCGGGGCGGGGCAGGGTCCGGCTCCGCGGGGCCGAGCGTTTGGGGAGCCTGGTGGGTGGGCTCGGGGCCGACGGGGTTCTAGCGGGTCCTGGGAGGGACCTCGGACAGGCCCTCGGTCCGTGCTGCAGCCCGCAGGGCCTGCGCTGCTTGACATAAAGGCACAGCGCCAGAGGATGCGCTCTCGCTCCCAGCCCTGCTCCTGAGTAGGGCGTCTGGGAGCGGCCGCGGGGGGTGGGCTTTGGATGCTCCGCACCTGGTGGGCTCTGTACACCGCGGAGCCGACTCTTGGAAGGTACCGAACCGAGAGCTGCTTGCTTTTACTTCAGCCCTTGACTCGAGCTGTCATTTCTTTAGTGGTGCTTTAGCTTACAGGGCGGAATGTAACCCGTGGGTGTCTTTGTGTGTGAGGGTGGGTGGGTGGTGGTATGTTTGTCTTGTCGGATTTCACAGAGCTACCGTCCACTTAACAGGAGGCGTCCTAAGTCCAGTATAGGGTCATGGAGAACACGTGAGCTTTTTGGTCGGTTTTCTACTGGTTGCGAGGCCTGGGACAATTACTTCATCTTTCTGGGTCCTTAGTTCCCACATAATTAAACTGTTTCTCATGAGATTTTATCAGGATGAAATAAGGCAATGCACAGCGGAATTGAAGGACAGTGCTTGACATTTAGCCTTAAATGCTCAATATTTGTTCCGTATCCTTGCTTTCAGGTTATTAGTTCATTCAGCAGATACCGGGCATCTACCCCATGTTAGGCCCTGGTGGCAAAATATTGAGCATAACCATCCAGTTTCTTGAACTTGACAAGACAGAAGCTTGCCTTCGTGGGCAGAGGTGAAAGTCTTGTTGGTAGAGACAAGATGCTTACCATTCATGAAGTGAATGGGTGGCATGTAATAGAAAGTAGATTCTGGTGAATTGTAAAGTGTTCCCGTTTAGGAATGCTGGCCTACAGATGTCAGATCATCTCCCCCCCCCCCCCCCAAGAGAATCTAGAAGTTGTTAATTTTGTGGAATTTCTCTTTTTTAAAAATTTTAGCAACTAATTAAAAAATATTGTTAAATGCTGTGAACCAAACAAAAGATATTGTGGGCTCAGTTCAGCCCCTTGACTACCAGTTGGCAACCTCTGGTGTAGACCGATAGGACACATTAATCAAATAAGGAGCAAGCAAAAGTAGTATTGAAACCAGTTGTAGATGATGGAGGGAGAAGGGCGCTCTCAGGGCCTATATTAGGATTTGACCTAGTTAAGGAAGTCTTCACAGGTGAAGTGGCTGTTCTGCTGAGATCTGAGAATAAGTGAAGGGGAGAATGAGGAATGTTCTAGGCAGGAGGAACAGCACCTGTGATAAGAAAGAGTATGGTGGCAAAAAGCTTAAAAAAAGCTAATGTGGCTGTGGCTGGGAAAGCCAAGCAAGGTAGCTTGTGAAATAAGGCTGGACAAGTAGGCATGGGCCAGAGCCAGGTCTTAAAGACCACCTTAAGGACTGTGGTTTTTATCCTGAGATCTGTGGGAAACCATTGAGTTTTAAGTAAGGGAGCAACATGATTAACTTTGTGTTGCAGCTGACTGCCCTGTAGAGAACAGACCGTAGGAGAACCTAACCTAGATGCTGGTGTTTAATTTAGGGTGGGATCATGGTGACTCAGCCTAGGGTGGTGAAAGTAGAGATGGGGAGAAGTGTGTTGTATTGATACTATTCAACTAAACTATTGGACTTCACTTCAAAATAGGATTGTATTACTTTAATTGAGGTATAATTGACATATAACGCAATGTTATATGTACAATATGATTTGTTATTTGTGTGCTTTGTGAGATAATCCCCACAGTAAGTCTTGTGACCACCCATCACCACAAAGAGCTACAAAATTCTTTTCTGATGATGAACAATTTCAAGATACACTCCTTTAGCAACTTTCAGATATGCAGTGGTGTACTTTTGACTAGTCACCATTCTATATATTATTTATACATGACTTATTTTATAATTGGAAATTTGTACCTTTGATCTCTTTGACCATTTTGTCCACGTCTGTACCCCACTGCCCTCTGGCAACCACCAATCTATTCTCTGTGAGTTTTGCTTTTTTTCTTTGTTCCTCTGTTTTGTTTTTTAGATTCCACATGTAAGTGAAATCATACTGTATGTGTCTTTGCTTAGTGTTTTATTTTAACATAGGTGGTTAGTCAGAAAATTTCAAAAAATGAAACTTCACATATATAAATATTCATAAGATTAGAGGGATACTGAAACATTTCTCTCTGCCATTGGACTTTGCTGTGTTTCATTTCATGTTGTCTTCTATAGAGAAGATAGACTACATATGTTACGTGGTAAAAAAATGTTTTACTGATGCGTTGTAGAAAATAAAATTTAAAGTCTCAGGGGAACACAGGACCTACTACTATATTCTTGATTACAGTTGTTAACCATGTTCACTTGTGTTTTCCTTCAGGCAGTAAACTCAGGCTAAGTCAGGGACTTTTGTGGAGACAGTCAATATAGTGATTCATTTTCTGCTTAAACAGCACTTATTTACTGTAAATGTAAATTAGGCTTTCTTTCTCCTCATTTATATATTGTATTGTATCATATTGTATTGTAAAAGTAACTGTCTTTATATCTTTTAATAAACTTTTTCTGTATATCTGTGAGATCTTTAATTGCATTTAACAAATATTTGTGGAGTGCTTAATATGTGCTAGGCCCTGGGATGGCACAGTAGCCTTTTTCAAATTTGAAATTTGCTGGAGGTAAAAGTAAATGTTCTTTTCATTATTTGTGTATATTTTCTCCATCAGATCAATAAATCAGAGAAGCCTGAAAGCTGTGATAATGTGAAGGTGGTTGTTAGGTGCCGGCCCCTCAACGAGAGAGAGAAATCAATGTGCTATAAACAGGCTGTCAGTGTGGATGAGATGAGGGGAACTATTACTGTACATAAGACTGATTCTTCCAATGAACCTCCAAAGACATTTACTTTTGATACTGTTTTTGGACCAGAGAGTAAACAACTTGATGTTTATAACTTAACTGCAAGACCTATTATTGATTCTGTTCTTGAAGGCTACAATGGTGAGTATATTGGTCACTTTTTCTTAACTCTATCAAGATATTGATACCCTAGAAATTCATCCATTATAATTGTACTGTTTGATGGGTTATAGTAAATACATACAGCTGTGAAACTGTTAACCACAATCCAGTTTTATGGCCTCCCCCCAAAATTCCTGTATGTCCCTTTGCAGTCCCACCTCCAGGCATCCATTGACCTGCTTTTGCCTATAGTTCTGTCTTTGCTAGAAATTTCATATAAATCAACTCATATCCTATATCATCTTTCTTACCTGTTTTCTTTTCAGTTGTATAATGTTGTTAAAGGTCATCCATGTTGTTGTATGGGTCAGCACTTTGTTCCTTTTTAATGCTGAATTGTATGAATATACCACCTTTTATGATCTTCAGTGGAAATCTGGATTGTTCTAATTTTTGGGCAATTATATATAGTGCTGCTGTGAACATTCTTTTGTAGAAAGTTCTTTGTGCAGATAAGTTGTAAAGTTTGTCTTGGGTAGATACCTAGAAGTAGAATTGGTGGGTCATATGGTTAGTGTATATTTATCTTTTGAAGAAATTGCCAAACTGTTTTCCAAAGTGGTGACTATTTATTTTTTTTCCCACCTATGGAGTCATGCTTTTTCTACATTCTGGACTCAAATCTTTCGATCAGATAAGTGATTGGAACATATTTTCTTCCAGCACGTGGCTTGTATTTTCATCTTCTTAATGGTGTCTTTTTTTTTTTTAACAGCAGGATTTTTTTGTTTGTTTTAAAGATTGTATTTGTCAGAGAGAGAGAGAGCTAGAGAGCGAGCACAGGCAGACAGAGTGGCAGGCAGAGGCAGAGGGAGAAGCAGGCTCCCTGCTGAGCAAGGAGCCCGATGTGGGACTCGATCCCAGGATGCTGGGATCATGACCTGAGCCGAAGGCAGCCGCTTAACCAACTGAGCCACCCAGGCGTCCCTTAATGGTGTCTTTTGAAGAGAAAAGATTTTTAGTTTTGATTGAGTCCAGTTAATCATTTTTCTTTAATCATCATGCTTTCATTGACCTAGACAAGAAATATTTGCTTAACCCAACACCAAAAAGATTTTCTTTTTTTTTTTTTTTT
>PISX010031271.1:0-17510 GCA_004024625.1 Mellivora capensis
GTCCATATACACTATGGAGTATTATGCCTCCATCAGAAAGGATGAATACCCAACTTTTGTATCAACATGGACGGGACTGGAAGAGATTATGCTGAGTGAAATAAGTCAAGCAGAGAGAGTCAATTATCATATGGTTTCACTTATTTGTGGAGCATAACAAATAACATGGAGGACATGGGGAGATGGAGAGGAGAAGGGATTTGAGGGAAATTAGAAGGGGAGGTGAAACATGAAAGTCTATGGACTCTGAAAAACAACCTGAAGGGTTTTGAAGGGGCGGGGGGGTGGGAGGTTAGGGGAGCCAGGTGGTGGGTATTAAGAAGGACACGTATTGCATGGAGCACTGGGTGTGGTGCAAAAACAATGAATACTATTATGCTGAAAAGAAATTAAAAAAAAAAAAAAAGAAAAGCATCATAGGCCTAAACTTTGAAATGGATGAATATCATTGGATGTTAGCCACTTTATGAATTTAACTGTGATTTTATTAATCTTAATAAAGGATAACACTGTTTTATGCAAAAAAAAATAGGTCCAAAACTTGAAATGAACAGTAATTTCCCCAGGTTCAGATGAAAGGTGAACTTTAGTGGCACACATGGCAAATTTTATGCTAAGTACTGGATGAACAGTACATCACCATCCAGATGAACTGGATGAACAATTTAATAACTACATGACAATAACAGCTAAAAATTCTGAGTTAGAACAAGATCTAGAAGCCATCCAGAAATGTACAAATAACAACCAAAAAAGAAACACAGCATAATACAGTATTTGAGTTTGCAGGGCAATAACTATTGTCCATTTAACATTTAATGGAGGCTTCAGACAAGGTTTGACTAGTTGAAAAGTGACAGGCAGATGTGTGTTGGCATTGCCCCCAAGTGAGTTTCAAGCAAAAGGGTGAAGAAACTGGTAGGATTGAGGACAAAGGAATGAACAGAGAGCTCACCAGCCATCCAGAGATGGCAGTAGCAGAGGAGAAAAGGAAATGGTAGAACAGCCTCCAGCCAAGGCCTGAAGAATCAGTATGTCATGACATGAGGCAAAAGAGTGGCAGCTAAAAGAACAGTTCCACCAAACTTGTTAATGTGTGTGACCTGGTCTTTAACAGTAGGAATTAGCATACTGTGACCTACAGGCCCAGTCTAGCCTGTGGTCAACTTTTGAATGGCCAAAAACTAAAAATGGTTTGTGCAGTTTTAAAGAAGGAGTAGGAGGAGGCAACAAAGGGGAAAGGAGGTGGAAGGGGTTGGGAACAGAATGGGGAAGGGAGAGGAGGGAGAGGAGAGAAAGGACCAGCAGTGGCAGGAACTAAGACCTTGCCTGTGAGGCCTGCAAAGCCTCAATACTAAATAAAGTTTTCCAATCCCTGCTCTGGAGAGCAAAAACTCCAAAGAATCACCAGATTTCAGAAGTTAATCTACTCAGGAGCTAAACTGCTAATGAAATTCCTGAAGGCATAATTTACCTTCTGAGTAATGAGGCCTGGAGAAATTTCTTTTACAAAAGATAATTGAACCCACAAATAAAAACAAAACATCCACTAAAAAGATATCATGTGGAAACAATTTTGAAAATTATGAGTGCTTAACTCAAAAGAGTATTTAACTCAAAAGAATGTTTAACTCAAAAGAGTATAGATGTAGGTAAGACTAGATTTCTGATAAAGAATAAAATGCACATATTTAAAGGATACAATTTAATAAATTGTTGAAATCCTCACCACAACCAAGATTAATAAACATACATATACATACATATACATTAATATACATACATATACTGCAGATACATATATATACATACATATACATATAACTATGTAATATATATTACTATCTAATATAAATGGTCTAATGATATATATAAATACTCCAAATTTTTTATACATGTATTTCTGTAGAAATATGTATACATATTCATCACTTTCAAATTTTCTCCAGTTCCCTTGTAAATCCATCTTTCTCATTCTTTCCTTGCCCCCTAATCCAGCATGAGCCCATTCCCAGGCAGCTACTGATTTGTTCTTAATACTAGTTTTCACATACATGATATCACACAGTAAATAGTCTTTGTGCACAGCTTCTTTCACTTGGCATAATTATTTTGCTACCCATACAAGTTGCATATATCAATAGTCATTCCTTTATATTACATCATATGGATGTGTCAAAGTATGTTTATCCATTTACTTGTTTTCAACTATTACAATGACCATTCATGTAGAAGTCTTCATGTACATATGCATTCACTTCTCTTAGGTAAACACCTAAGAGTGGAATGGCAGGGTCATATAGTATGTCTCCATTTAAATTTTTTTAAAAATTGCCAAAATATTTTCCCAAGTGGTTGTAGCATTTTGCATTTTTACCAGCAGCGTATCAGAGTTACACTTTCCTCATCTTTGCCAACACTTGGTATGGTCAGTTGATAATTTCAGACATTCTAATAAATGTGTGTTAATGTCTCTTTTTTAAATTTGCATTTTCTTAATGATTAATGATATTGAGCATCTTGTGTGCTTATCTGATACTTGTTTATCTTCTCTGGTGAAGTATCTTTATACATCATTCATTTAGCTATTTATCCTATGTCTGAAACTTCCTACAATCTATTGGAATTAATTATGGGATCCCTTGATGGGGCTGTGACTTTATCATAGTACTTATTATCTTAAAATGTGACATTAAAGAGGTCAAGCTGATCCTAACTTGTAGTCCTTGAAGAGAGGAAATAATACTGGATCAAAGAAAAGCATAAAGCAATAATAGATTGTGGCAAGAAAATCTATATCAGTGTGTCAACTAGCTGTCCACTAGTGTACTATTTTTGAGATGACCTCCAATTCATTCAGCATCATTTATATGTGCAGTGCATTGGCCAGCAACAAGCATTTTGTAAAGTTTTCATAGATTAATTTTATTTTCTGGAAAAATATTATTTATTCAAAACTGTTGTTGAGGTAGTTAAGGAAAATACTTGTCTTCCCAAAACCTGTGTGGGCACAGAGAATAACATCACCTATGCCTTTTTCCTAAATAGGATATTACTGCCTCTCTAAGGTTATTCTATTTTTTTACTAATTTTTTTCTCTAAGGGAAGATAGTTGGTAAATAGTTGGGAATTGTTTCATACAAAATAAAGGCTTAACTATTGAATCCAAAAGAAGTTAAACTAATTGTTCTAAGCTTGAGAACATTAAAAGAAAAGGAAAATACCCTTGCTATATCAAGATTTCATATATATAAATGTATATATATGTATATATATATACATATATATATATTTTTTACAATATTGGAGACTTCATAAGAAAAATACCTTGCAACTATTATACTTTTGTAATTTTTTTTTTCAAGAGAACCTCCTCTGTTTAATTAGTAGCCTAAAACTGCTAAAGCGATTAAGGTGTCACCATCCATCAATTTCCTTTTTTTTAAATTTTATTTATTTATTTTTGAGAGAGAGAGAGAGAGAGAGAATGAGCATGAGTGGCAGAGGGAGAGGGAGAAGCAGGCTCCCTGCTGAGCAGGGACTCCCCCCCATGCAGGACTCAATCCCAAGACCCTCAGATCATGACCTGAGCTGAAGGCAGACACCCAACCAACTAAGCCACCCATGTACCCATTCTCTGGTTGGTTAGTTTCTACCCAGTGGTGTAAAATGATTAATGTAGAAGAAAAACAGCCAGTCTGTAATACAATACTTTGTTAAATGTTATACGATACAGGTAAAAAATCATAAGATCTAATTATCTACTAATGCAACTGAGATTTACCATAACCTCCATCACCTCTACAACTTTTGAAGCATCTATATTTTACTAAGTGAGGGATTTGGAATGTTACAAGTTTGACTGCTTGTAAATTGAAAAAAAAAAGTATATATGTTATTCATAATAATTATATTCAAGTTTTATTTCTTCATTTACTACTATCCAGTTGCTAAATCTAATTATTTTGCCACTCATTTTTCCCAATTCACAGATATTCAAGCAAGACCAGTCCCTACTAATGGGCCTACAAATGGGATATTTCCAATTACCATGTTTTGTAATTATCTAACTCTTTGTCTTTTTGCCTCCTAATAGATATAATCACCTAAATTAAAATTGTTCTAAACTTACTCAAAAGCAAGTGCTATACATCTCCAACACTTTTTCTAGAAATAAATAAATGGCTTATTTTTGAACATACTTCATGGGTTTACATCTAGCATGGACAATTGCACAATAAATTCAGAGTAACAGTCTTAGTTTTCATTAAATAATCAATAATCTCGGTTCACTTCTACAGCATTCAGTGTCATTCTTTTAAAAATTGGACTCTAATTTTCATATTGACTTTGTAAAAAAAATAATAATTCAACACAACAAAAACTAATTTAATGTCTGCCTTTTTACCCAACACTATGCTCAGCCCTGAAAATACTGGAGTGAAAAAGTAGTTCTTCAATTCACTGAATTTACAAACCAGAGAAGGAAAGACAATAATTAGGCAATTATACTATGCTACGATAAACACCTTGAAAAGGACAAGTTCCAAATCCATGGAGGCTACCAATTGTCTTATGCTGTTTAAGGAAATCATTCTCAAAGAACTGATGTCTAAACTTGAACTAAAGAAGACTGACTGAGAGCTTTCCATATGAAAAGGCACAGAATTGAAAGTGGTGCACTTGAAGTATTAAAACACAATTGCAGCATAGAGGGGAAGTGTGGGAGACAAGTTAAAACTTGTATGTTATACTAAAACATTTGTACTATATCTGAAATCAGTAAAACATAAAAGTTTAAAACAAAAGAGGGACACAACCAAATTTTTATTTGAAAAAGGTCATTGGCTATGGTACAGAAAATTGAGAAGAATGAAACAAATGTAAGTTAATTAGAGGATCATTTTATATAAATGCAGAAAAAAATGCACATAAATGATATGAACTAAAGAATGGGGAAAACAGCAATAATACAAGTGATATTAGAAAGATCATCATCTTTTTAAGAAATAGTTCTGGGACAAACAGAGATCCACAAAGAATGAGGATGCACTTAAATAGAAGAGCTAACCACAAAACTCTTAGAAAAAAAACATAGGTGTAAGTATTAGTGACCCTTGATTGGGCAGTGTTTTCTTTTTATTTTTTAAAAGAATTTATTTATTTATTTATTTATTTATTTAGACATAGCACATGTGCCTGAGTGAAGGAAAGGGCAAAGGGAGAAGGAGACAGAGAATCTCAAGCAGACTCCATGCTGAGCACAGAATCCAACAAGGAGCTCAATCTCATAATCTTGAGATCATGACCTGAGTCAAAATCAAGACTCAGATGCTTAACCAACTGAGCCACCCAGACACCCCACTGCAGTGTTTTCTTAGATATGACACCAAAAACACAAAAAACAGCAGCAATATAAACTGAATTAACATCAAAACGTAGAATTTCTGTGCTTCAAAGGACACTACCAAGTAAGTAAAAAGACAACCAAACAACAGGAGAAAAAAAATTTGCAAGTCATATATCTGATAAGGATGACCAGGTTTGGAGGGATTTAGGGGCTGATCAAGAAAAAAGGTATGACCACGAGGTGTCAGTAGGGCATACAAACATCATTGGGTTATTCTGGCTAAAGTGTGGAGGTTGCTATTCAGAAGGGGAGGTAGGGAAGGAAATCTCTGGGTTGTAGAGGGCCTAACAGTAACAGCAGCTTGGTGTTTTTATAGCCCTGTATTTATCTCATCTATTGCTAGCAGATGTGTGGTGAGGTCTCGTGGGGTATGTAAAACAAGCAGGCTCTCAATGGCTAAAAAATGGTCTGTTTGGGCTAGTTTAAAAAGGATGATGTGTAAAGACTGGAGTTAGGCACCAGTGGGCTTTTGAACTAACAAGTCTTAACCTTCAGTGAAGAAATAAATAATCTAGTGGCAAATATACAAAGGCTATTTTTGGTTGATAAATATAACCCATACTTGCATCTGAAATATGTAAGGAACTATTATGACTCAAAAATAAAAAAGAAAGAAATCAATTTTTAAATGGGCAAAGGATCTAAGCAGAATTTATCCAAAGAAAATATACAAAAAACAAATAAGTACATAAAAAGATCCTCAGAATCATTAGCCTTCATGGAAATGCAAATCAAAACCATAATGAAACTAATGTAACATTGTATCAACTATACTTCAGCTAAAAAAACAAAAAACCAAAACCAAAAAACAATGAGATACTACTTCACACTTAGGAGGATGACTATAATATAAATGACAAATAATAAAGACTCAAGATGCTATGAAGAAATTGGAACATTCATGCATTGCTGGTGGGAATGAAAAATGCTACCGTTGTTTTGGAAAACCATCTGGCAGTTCTTTAAATGGTTAGACATAGAGTTCCACAGGAATCCACAATTCTAAGTATATACCCAAAAGAAAAGAAAACATATGCCCACACAAAAATTTATACATGAATGATTTAGCAGTGCTATTCATAAATGCCAAAAAAATGGAAACATCCCAAATGTCCATGAGTAAATGAATGGATAATAAAATGTGGTATATCTATATACAAATTATCCAACTATAAGAAGGAGTGAAATATTTATATATACTACAACATGGATAAATAATATGTGAAGTAGAAGAAGCTAGTCACAAAGGAACATATATTGTATGGTTACTTATATGAAATATCCAAAGTAGATGAATCTATAGAGAAGATAAGTAGATTAGTGGTTGCCTGGGCTGTGGCAATTGAAATGTATATTCTAAGTAGAAGAATTGTATTGTTTCTGAATTATAGCTCAGTAAAGCTTTTAAAATAAAGTTATTCTTTGAAAAGTTTTTGTGATTCTTAATATGCATACATTAAAAAAAAGTTAAGAATAAGTTACATTCAAGTTTCATAGTAGCTGGTAATGCCATTCACTGAAATAAAGAATACCTAGTAGTGCAGTTGCTGGGTCATAGAATAGTTCTATTTTTAACTTTTTGAGAAACCTCCACATGGTTTTCCAGAGTGGCTGCAGAGTTTACATTCCCAGCAATAGTGCTAAGGGTTCCCCTTCCTTTGCATCCTTTGCAACAGATATCTGTTGTCTCCTGTGTTGTTAATTTTAGCCATTCTGACCAGTGTGAGGTGGTATCTCATTGAGTTTTGATCTGTATTTCCCTGATAATGAGTGATGTTGAGCATCTTTCCATAGTTATGTTAGCCATCTGGATGCCTTCTTTCAAAAAAATGTCTATTCATGTCTTTGCCCATTTCTTAATGGGATTATTTGGGGGCTTATTTGGTGTTGAGTTATATCAGTTCTTTATATATTTTGGATATTAACCCTGTACCAGATATGTCATTTGCAAATGCCTTCTCCCATTCCAAAGATATAGTTTTGTTGATTGTTTCCTTTACTGTGCAGAAGCTTTTTATTTTGATGTAGTCCCAATAGTTTATTTTTGCTTTTGTTTCCCTTGCCTCAGGAGACATATCTAGAAAAAAGTTGCTACAGCTGATGTCTAAGAGGTTACTGCCTGTCTTCTCCTCTAGGATTTTGATGGTTTTTTGTCTTACATTTAGGTCTTTCATCCATTTTTAATTTATTTTTGTGTATGACATAAGAAAGTGGTCCAGTTTTATTCTTCTGCATGTTGCTGTCCAGGTTTCCCAACACAATTTGTTGGGGAGACTGTCCTGTCTTTTTTCCACTGGATCTTCAAAGGGTTATATGCACCCTAATGTTTATAGCAACATTATCAACAATAGCTAACTTATGTAAAGAGCCCAAATGTCCACCAGTTGATGAATGGATAAAGAACATATGGTGTATATATATACAATGTAATATTACACAGACATCAAAAAGAATGAGATCCTGCCATCTGCAACAGTGTGGATGGAGCTAGAGAGTATTATGCTAAACAAAATAAGTCAGTCAGAGAAAGATAATTATCATATGATCTCACTCATACATGGAATTTAAGAAATAAAGCAGATGAACTTTGAGGGCATGGGGAAGAGAGGCAAATCAGAAAATAGCCTCTTAATTACAGACAACAAACTGAGGGTTACTGGAGGTGAGGTAGGCGAGGAGATGGGTTAAATGGGTGATGGTACTTAGGAGAACACTTGTTATGCTGAGCACTGGGTGATGTACAAAAGTGATGAATCACTAAATTCTATACCTGAAACTAATAGTATATTGTGTATTAACTAATTGGATTTGGAATTTAAATAAAAACTTTAAAAAAAAGAATAGAGGAGGGCACTTGGGTGGTTCGGTCATTGTGTCTGTCTTTGGCTTAGGTCATGATCCCAGGTCCCCTCGAGCCCCACATCGGGCTATCTACTTGGTGGGAAGCCTACTTCTCCCTCTCCTGCTCTCCCTGCTGGTGGTCCCTTTCTCGCTTTGTCTCTGGCAAATAAATAATTTTTTAAAAAATATCTTAAAAAAAAAGATTAGAGGAGGAGAAAGGGGATTTGGGGAATAAAATAAATTGTATAGGCTAGACATAAGATAATCTTGAGGCATCAAAATAAAGATGAACAATAAAGTTTCATGTATGTGTCTCTAGAAGTGGAGAGGATCTTGAGTTGACATAGATATTATACAATCATCATCATACAGATGTTAATTGAAAATGAAACCTTTAAGGATGACTCTATACAGGAAAGAGACAAAAAGCCCATAGAAGAAGCCCAAAGACCCCCAAGTAGCATGTTCAGGGATGGAGTGCATTGTTTTTGTCAAGGTAGAACTAAAGTAAAGCATTAAGAACAGTAAGTATTAGACGTGGATTCTTCTCTTGCTTATGATTCTAGGAAATGCATATTCCCAGGCAAGAAAAGAAACTTTCCCTCGGTTAAACAGTCTTGACCTGCAAGAACACTTTTTATCTTATTTTTCTGAGGCTTCTATAGATCAGTTGCATGAAAGATCTAAAACAAAGTAATTGTAGTTAATAGTTTTTAAGATGATAAGACATTTCCCCAAGCACTTTCCTTTTGAAGAATTTAGTAGGATTTTAAACAACAGCACACAAACTTATACATAGCCTTGCAAACCCTTACACAGATTCTATACAGCTTCTAAGTTACCTTAGTTCTAAATTTGATTGAAAAATAGAAACCTAATTTCATAAAGTATATGCATTTCTATTCAAAGGAGAAAAATCATTTCCAAATATAATTTCCAAAGCAGTTTTTAATTGTGTTGACTGAATATTAAAAGTATGTTTTACATAAAAGAACTTTTACTTGATGGGATGAAATGTCCAATATTTTAAGATTAGACCGAATAATATAGAAACAACCACTGGAATATAATAGATATTGCTCCATGGTCACATAATTAAACCATTAGCTATTATGAAGCAATTAAGCTTCATTCATACAACAGGAAAGGACATAGTCACATGTGTGTGGGTCCTGTAGGTGTCAGCATTTGCATCAGTGAACCATACAACAGGGATACTGTGTTTAGTGTACCTCTTCACTGAAAATGAACAACTCTACTGTCTTCTATATATAAGGACTTTGATTTGCTATTCTTGGATTGAAGAAGTGCAAATACAACACCTTGCATAAGTCTGGTCAGCTTCCTTAAATATCTGTGAACAGAGTAGACTTCCTCCCACATCAGGACTGTTAAACCTGTGAATTCCTCTTCCTTCTCAAATATACGAACAGCTCATCCTCTTCCCTCTTCCATGAATTTACTCAAATATCACCTTCCAATTAAGGCCTTCTAGAATACACTACATCACAACTGTGCCTCTGACACTCTCTGCTCTCTTTCCTGCTTTATTTCTCTTCATAATTTTTATTAAGTCCTGTGGATTTTGCTTTTTCATGGTCTTTCTGTGGTAAAATGCAGTGACACAAAAGCAGGCAATTTTTCTTTTCCTGTTTTAGCTCGGACCTATATTTTTGGTGCCTAGAGGAGTGCTTACTAGTAAACAGTCAATAAATACATAATGGTTGAATGAATGAGATGGACTGAAGACAACACTTAAGGAAATAATTGCAGAATATAGTCAATGGTATTGTAATAGTGTTGTATGGTGACAGATGGTAGCTACATTTGTGGTGACCATAACAATGTACAGAGTTGTTGAATCACTATGTTGTACATCTGAAACTAAATAAATAAATTGCTGAGACTACTGTAGAATTAATGTCACCAAGCTTTGGATGCAGCAAGTCCAAACAACTCCAAACAGAATAAATAAAAGGAAATCCATAACTAAACTCATCATAGTGAAACTTTAGAAAGCCAAAGGCAAATGGAAAGCTTTAAATGTTGTTAGACAAGAAGACCAGATTATCATCCTCAAATGAGTGGCATTAGGCTGAGAGCAGACTTCTGGACAGCAGTAATGGAATCCTGTATTGAGAAATAGAACAGTGTATCAAACTAGAATTCTACATGGTGAACATTTTTCAAGAATGAATGAACATGAAATAAATAGTCCCACTCTTAGACTAGGGCAACCAGGAGCCTCGCCTGGGGCCCTGTAATTTATAAGACCCCTCCCTGGCCCTGCCTTATCCCTCCAAGGAAGACTGTAGGAACAGAACTTGGATACGCACATTGGGATAGGCACATGTAAGAATCCTCATGGTGAGGGACAAAGCTGGGGATGCGAAGAGAATATGCGTTATGATACAAACCAGAGTTTTCTGTTTCATCTCTTACTATGATCCCCATAAATGATATAACTGGGCTAAACAAAATCCTTGTGTATAAATATGAGCAGCCTGCAGAGAGACCTTTTTCAGACAAACAAAAACTGGCAGTTTGCTACTAACAGGCCTTTGCCGAAGAAATCCTCTACCTATACCTAACTCAGAATCAAAGTAGTCTCAGATAAAAGTCTGTTAATAAGGAAGGAAAAGCACAAAAAGGGATAAAAGTGTGAGCAAATAATTACTGACTTTACAAAGTAAGAGTATATTGCAGGGTAAAAATGCATAATCAATTACACAGTACTTGCATAGAATGATGAATGGTCTAAATCCTTGTTTTTTCTGGGAGGATGATAAAGACTTTCATTCACTTTAGAGTTTGATAAGTTTGATATTTGTAATATAATTTCTAGAACAACCTAATACGATATATACATTCTAAAGTTGGAGAAGGGAAAATAACGGAAAGATTAAAAGTAAATCAATCCCAAAGAAGGCAAAGAGAGACAGAGGGAAAATATGGAGCAAGTAAAACAAACACAAAACTCAAATCATATCATAAATAAGAATGCAATCTGTTAGTAATTACATTACAAATAAATGGACCAAATGCTCCAAAAAAATCAAACATTATCAACCTAGATTTTTAAAAATCCAATTTTACTCTTAAGAAGAGATAAATAAAGATGTAGAAAGATTTAAAGTACAGGGATGGAAAATGTAAACTAAGCAAATTCTGACCAAAAGAAACTTGGTGCAACTGTGTTAATAGGGAAAAAAAAAGACTATAAGACAAAATAGGAACCCCAATACTGGACAATGAGCTGCTACCACAAAATGCCTTCAACACTGCTGCTGGACTCCGCCTTGGAAAATGAATCCCCCTTTTCACCTTTATGTCTCTCATTTTAGTTCCAAAATATGCTTTGCCCCTCGCTGTCCTAAAAGCTAAAATAGTGTCTATTCTCCTTTTGGTTCCTGAGTAGGGAAAATGCCAATTTTTTGAGAGAAAAATGCCAATTTTTTGGCATTTTTCTCTCATTTTCTCTTTTTCTCTCATTTTCTTTTGGCTTGTTTATTTTGGGGGAAGAAGAAGGTTTTCATTATCTGGACAGTTATTCCTGATTTCTAATTTATTAGAGGATCACATAAACTCATAAAATACCATCACCACAGAGAAGGAGTTGTTCTAAATAACCGAGACAGGATCTAGTTCTCCAGCTCTGTGTAACAGCAATTACATTCTGGTTTGAAATTTTCCAAATATAAAAAGTATTACTATAAAATATTGTCATGGCAAATAGAATAAAAATCTTCCATTGCAACTATAGCACCAGACACTAAGATTCAGAGGACTTATGACTTAGGGTTTCAACTTTCTTTTTCCATGCCTAATTCTGAGTAGTATTTCTGATTTATTAGTACATCTGAAAGAAAAGTACATAAAATAACCTCAAATAATTAAAAGTATAAAATTCAATCTCCTAAAAACAAATAGGTTGTCTCACACTTCCCCTCATAGTCACATAATATTGAGCCATTTGTGGTACAAAGTTCTGCCCAACAGTGATCCCTTAGCCTAAACTAATCACTACAAGGCAGCTGGCAATTTGACAGGCAGAGACAAGCTGACAGCTTTTCCTCAAACATCAAGCATGCACTGTGTTTCCAGTGCCAAGCTGGATTTGACATTTAATTTAAAAAAGTATTTAACATAGGTCTACAAACACACACACAAAAACCTAGGCTATTGCAACAAAATCAATTTTGTCTTATTTAAAGCTGAAAAACGTTGATGCCCAAAAGGCACAATTTTTATAGGAAAGCAACACTACTCTACCACTGAGAATACTGAGAATATTAAAAATAATGCATTTTGCCTAGTTTAGGGCATTGAACTTGGCACAGGAGTATAAATGATAATGGTTTATTAAAGAAGTTGTTATTAATAAAAACTTACTATAATTAGCTAGCAATTTGGCCAAACATATCATTGACTTGAATTTAAGAATATATTTATACACACAGCCACACACATCTATGCACATAGATGTGTATATATAGAAACATATACACATATATACACATGTATATGCTCAGGAAAAAAAGTTTTTAAAAGTAGAAGCGACACTTTAATTGGGTTTATAGGTGAACAAATGCGCATACACATTCTTACCATAATATGTTTAGTGATAAACAAACTCAATATGGTTTCATCATATTATCGACCAAAAAAGTTGATATATTTGTGTGTCAAGAAAAATTTTTAAAAATTTTTGCTAGATAAATAGTACTTTTCAGTATAATGCTATTCAGTGTGCTAGGCTTATTTGTGTCCAATTTTTTATAGGGTAAAGAAAACCTATAATAATCTTTTTAAAAAGCCTTTCAATTTTAAAAATTTTTTTTTTTTAATTTATTTATTTGTCAGAGAGAGAGGGAGAGAGAGAGCACCAGCACAGGCAGACAGAGTGGCAGGCAGAGGCAGAGGGAGAAGCAGGCTCCCTGCCAAGCAAGGAGCCCGATGTGGGACTCGATCCCAGGACGCTGGGACCACGACCTGAGACAAAGGCAGCCGCTTAACCAACTGAGCCACCCAGGCGTCCCAAGCCTTTCAATTTTAAACTACAAAATATGAGGAAAACTATGCAAAAGTATAGCTAAAATGTAAAAGTATAAAAGTATAGCTAAAATGATCACTTTCTTACCATAAAATAAATGTCAGTGTATATCATTAATTAGTAAATAACAAGCACCAAATATCAAGTCTTGCTTAAAACACATCATTCACACTTGTTGGATCACCATTTATTCATTTTGCACTACTAGCACCCACTCCTAAGGACTCCATTGCAGAGAAGCCAGGAGCTACATTTCCCAAAATACCATTCTGTGTATGTTTCCAGATTAAGAGTTTAAACATAAAAGGAACTCACACAGATTTGAAAGAAGTTCTGATTATCTCAGAAGGTCATGATGACCACTCACTGGGGCTTCTCAGACTTCTTCCTAATCTCCTTCTTCTTTGTTGAAGACTGATAAAGTTCATGGAATCTCTTCCAGAAATGGCATCAGCTTCCCAATCACCTTTGGGACCCATCCTCTTACTAGCTTCAGGCTAATTTCATCAGTGGCTAATTTTTGACCCTCCTGAAATTCATCACCATACCTCCATCCACCAACTCAAACTCCATCACCCCACCCTCTCTTCTCACATTCACCTAAGTCCCAAATTCTCTACTCAATCACTTTATTCCCCCAATCCTTATAGCAATTCTGGTTTCCTAACCAAATCCCAAATTAATGCCTTTACTAAAAAATACAGTAGATGCTACTTTTTGGTTCCTGGATCCAATGCCGATGTGTCTTTGGTGGAGGTAGAGGGAGAGGGGGAGTAGAGTGGCTTCCCCACAGCCTAGCAAGCAATTTTCAGATACCAGCTGGGTGAGAATTCAACTCAATTCTGACACTATCTATAGGGAGAGAGTACCATATTACACAGGTTAAGGATTCAGTCCTACAAAAGTGTTGGCCCCTACCCAACTTCAGATATCAGTAGCAAGCCCAGGTTGTTACCTGTACTTCTAACTAACTAGATATAAACCAGAGGTTCCCAAGATCCTCTCCTGGGGTTCAATGAATTTGTGAGAGCAGGTAACAGAACTCAGAGAAACATTTTACTTACTAGATCACTAGTTTACTATAAAAGGGTATAACAGTCACAGCTAGCCAGATGGAGGAAGTTCATTAGACAAAGTATAGAAGAAAGGCACAGAGTTTCCACATTCTTTAGGAATGAGACATTCTGCCCAATTTCCATATGTTCACCAACCTGGAATCTTTCCAAATACTGTCCTCTTGGATTTTTATGGAGTCTTTGTTACAGAGGCACAATTGATTAAATCATTGGCCATTGGCAACTGATTCCACCTCCACCCCCCAGAGGTCTGGGGTGGGATTGAAAGTTTGAACCTTTTAATCACACAGGCTGGCTTTACTGGCAACAAGCCCCCACCTAAAAGTGTATTCCATAAGTCACCTCATAAACAAAAGACACCTTTATGCCTCTTATCACAGGAAATTCCAAGGGCCTTTGGAAATCTGTGCCAGAAACAGAATGAAGACCAAATATAACTTTCTTATTATAAATCACAATACCACAATTGGGCCCTTGCAATGGTGTGATTTTAAGGAAGGTTATTGTGCCAAATAAACAAAAAGGAACAATAAAAACCTAAAATTTTCTCTAGTTTTAGAGGTTAATGACTTCCTTAAGAGACCTGGATAGCCTTTGAAAGTAAGATTTGCTTTTCTATTGCACATAAATGTGTGAAGTGATATTCCTTGAAGCTGCTAACAATCACATACCTGTGAGTATGAATGAAGACTCTTGAGCAAGACCCTCTACGATGACCATACCAGTATAATGAGTTTTAAGGCTTCTCACTTACACCTCAGCAGCAATATTCTCCAAAGTAGGGAAGGAGAACTACCTTCCATTCACTACTCTGTTAAGATAGGATGTAAAAGAAGGGGAGGGTTACAGTAACAACAATGTTACAATTTTAGAAAACTTGGGCTCCTATATTCCACATTCAGCTACTATTCTGTCCTTTCCCTCTACTGTAAACCATTTTAAATGCTAGATCAAACTTCTTCATTTAGATAATCCTCATTCTTAGACATAATTTTCCTGTAGTACTTTCTCACAGAAGTGTACTCTATGAAAGCTTAGATATTATAATGAAAAAAATGAGAACACAGAAAGCTTGAAATTATTCTTTAGTGTACAGACTAGAAAAAATTGGGTCAAATTATCTAATATTTATATAATTGATAGTATCCATTCATAGCATGGTTAAAGAACAGAAAAACAAAATCTACTTCTTCCTGTTAGCAGGAAGTAAGGAATGTTTTCTCTCTCTCCCTCTCTCCCACCCTCCCCATCACATATACAGTCACACACTCATGCAAATATACAGAAACATGTCATGCATACAGATCCCTACAAAACCACACATTTAAGTTTTAAATGATACAAACTGATTCTATAGGTGTTATAACTTTAATTATTAAAACAATTTGTTATATATGTGGGATAAATATTCAATAATTTTGTAATCAAATACAGACTTCTGAAACTTTAGTTCCTTTGTGAAGACTTTGATTTCAACCCGAGCAGAATTTTATTCTTCTTTCACTATGAGCCCTCTGCTTTCTGCATAGTTTTCACCACAGCAATGTTAATTTTATTTACTTCTTTACTACAGTTTCCCCTATTACATGGATGTTTCTTAGAAAAAAAAAAAAAAAAGTAGGGGTGCCTGGATGGCTCAGTGGGTTAAGGCCTCTGCCTTTGGCTCAGGTCATGATCCCGGGATCCTGGGATGGAGCCCCGCGTCAGGCTCTCTGCTCAGCAGGGGGCCTGCTTCCTCCTCTCTCTCTGCCTGCCTCTCTGCCTACTTGTGATTTCTGTCTGTCAAACAAATAAAATCTTTAAAAAACAAACAAACAAAAAAGTATATCTTGTATCTACAGCCACAGTACTTAGGCACAGTACCATGCCTAGTATATTTCACATCCTATATGAATGCTTACTGACGGATAAAATGAACTGAAGAACTAGTTCTTTCTCTGTGAAGTTGGAAGCAATAGTATCAACTTATAGTAAGGAGAATGATGAATGAACATCAAAAAAATGATAGGTAAGCTTTGAAGAGAATGTTCTATATTCAGAAAATAAGCCAAGAGAAGACACAAGACAGATGAATTCATACAATGGTAACAAAGGTTGTTTTGTTTTCTACTTGTTTTGGTGTGAACACTATATTTCTTCCTTTCCATCCTGTTCTACATGTCTCAGCATCTACCTGATTTCACTAAAATGAAGGTCTTCTGTTTTATACCTGTCAAGTATGAAATTTGGGCTAAGAAAAATTGGAAAGATTAATAAAGAACAGTCTAGGGAAATTAATAGAAGTCTGCTTCATTTGTGGTGCATGATTGAATGAGAGTACCTCTAATTAAGCACCCATTAGACTTAGAGACTTCCAAAATTCTAGTAGAGACACTTTGGATATTATGTTTTGGAGCTCAGGTGATATAGTATACCATTCTCACAGCCTCAGTACAAAATCAGAATAATTCCAGTATCCCAAAGATGAGAAGTCCTCAGAATATCTAGAAACAATTTCCTTGGCAGAAGTGTTGGCATTTTAGGAAGGAACAATGGTAAGACTTCTTATGAACAGCTGTATAGAAACAGATGTGCGCAAACAACACAATTTGGGACAATTTGACATGGAGACAGAAAATTATAAATTCCCATATGGTTTTGCAAAGCATCACTGTTAGACTCCCAAAAATCACTACTAGACACTGAGGGAGAGAGTTATGCACATGCTAGTACATAGGTCAGGACTATAAAACCAAGATTCATTTGAGTGACAAGTTAAAGGATTGCCATGTAATTTTGAAAGCCTGGTTGAAATTGGAAACCATAAATCTGCTCCACATGACAGAATGAGGATGAAATCCATTAGAAAGTTGTTCCAGTGATCCAAGTAAAAACAGATGAATTTTGAATTAGTGCAATAGCAGTTGGAAGTTAGAAAAGAAAATGAATGCAAGAGATATTAAGAGTGTGGAATCTATATTAATTTACAACTAACAGATCATAGAATTCATTGAGAGCCAGCAGGACAGGAATTTGAGGCTTGAACAATCCATGATGGTTTAGCTCACTGAGGAAGACAGAAAAGGAGGAAAGAGAAATTTTGTAAGAAAGATGATTTGAGGGTTAACAGCATTTACATGATATCTGAACC
>PISX010031272.1:0-17613 GCA_004024625.1 Mellivora capensis
TATGTCAAATAATCTTCAACAAAGCAGGAAAAAATATACAGTGGAAAAAAGACAGTCTTTTCAATAAATGGTGCTGGAATAATTGGACAGCTATATGTAGAAGAATGAAACTTGACCATTCTCTTGCACCGTACACAAAGATAAACTCAAAATGGATAAAAGACAGTGTGTGTTCTTAAAGCTTAAGTGAGTCTCTTGTAGACAGCATTTAGTAGGATTTAAAAAAATCCATTTAGTCACTCCATGTGTTTTGACTGGAGAGTTTAACCCATTAATATACAGTAAGTATTCACAGATAAGGACTTAGGCTTGCCTTTTTGTTTCCTGCATGTCTCATAGTTTTTCTGTACCCCCTTTACTTTCTTACTGCTTTCTTTTGTATTTTGTTGATTTTATGGTATTGATATGCTTTCATGATTTTCTCTCTTTGTTTTGCATGCAGAACTATTGTCTTGGGTCAAATCTGAATCTTATTTTTTTAAATTTCTTATTTTTAAAAAGATTTT
The DNA here is from genome assembly GCA_004024625.1 of Mellivora capensis. Classification (NCBI taxonomy): domain Eukaryota; kingdom Metazoa; phylum Chordata; class Mammalia; order Carnivora; family Mustelidae; genus Mellivora; species Mellivora capensis. The sequence goes on from PISX010031272.1 coordinate 507, forward strand.
ATTTATTTATTTGACAGACACAAGTAGGCAGGGAGGCAGGCAGAGAGAGAGGAGGAAGCAGGCTCCCTGCTGAGCAGAGAGCCCAATGCAGGGCTTGATCCCAGGACTCTGGGATCATGACCTGAGCCCAAGGCAGATGCTTTAACCCACTGAGCCACCCAGGCACCCCCTGAATCTTGTTTTATATGCGTTCTTTCTGTTAAAATGGCACTGTTTCTCTATCTCAGGTTACTTTCCACTGCATTGCTTTGCAATTGGTCTGAAGGTTGTCGTTCAAATTTGAATGCATAATCTTTCTGTCTTTCCTACTCAGTTATCATTAACTCTCTCTTTTGTGCTAGATACTTTTCCTATTAGCTAAGGCAGAAATCCATATGATAACAGGTACTTCAGAGTTGAAGTGCTGTATATGGTATGCCTTTGACAGAAAAATGTTCCCTCAGTTATCTTTTGCCTGTGAATCATGTGCAAGATTGCTCTATGGCTGTATATGAAAGAATTTATATCCCTTTTTGGCTTTAGGCAGAAAACATAATTTATTCTAGGAAGAGAGAAGATTACACTATCAATGGTCCCCGTGGCAATGTGCAACAAGGCAGCATTAATTTTGGGATGAATCCTCTCTCATTTTTAAAAACTCATTCATTTCTTATTGATCTTTATTTCTCATCATAATAAATCTACTTTGAATACATAGTTGGGATTGAAATATGATTTTGCCTAAATAGTTAGACATTATGCCTTACTTTGCAATGTTTTATTTCCAATTGGTTGTATAATCTCTATGCAGAACTTTACAGAGAATTTTTCTACTGAATACATAAACTCAGAGATTTTCCATAGGTTGTGACAAATAATGCTGAATTGCAATGTCCCTTTGATCAATAACTTGAAAATACAGAATGTTTTCTGATTGGGAGAGGCATTAGTCATCATTTAATCAAGTATTGACATGAAGGAGGACCTTTAAGGATTACAAAAAGCACAGGGAGCACAATATAGTTAAACTCACATTTTCTGACATCAAGACCATCATCCTCTCTATAGTCTATTTGTTCTTAAAAGATGAATAAATTTTTTTTTTCTTCTCTAGGCACATGAATTATTACCCAAGATTACTCTGTGGCTCCAGAGCTTCCTTATGGCATTTTTCACCTCTGAGTTTCTGAGGGTGTAGATTAAAGGGTTTAACATGGGTGTTATCATAGTATAAAACACAGCCACTGCTTTGTCAATGGTAAAGGTGACCATGGGCCGAAGGTACACGAATATACAGGGTACAAAGAATAGGACAACTACAGTAACATGGGAGGCGCAGGTGGACAGAGCCTTACGCTGTCCTTCAGTACTGTGAGTTCTTAGGGAGTAAAGGATGAGGACATAGGAGGTGAGAAGAATTGAAAAAATGAGTAGACACATCAGCCCACTGTTGGTGGCAACAAAAAGTCCAAAGATGTGAGTGTCAGTGCAAGAGAGTTTTAGTAGAGGGAAAAGATCACAGATGAAATGGTCAATGACATTGGGGCCACAGAAGGGCAACCAGACTATAAAAAGAATCTGAATTAGAGCATGCAAAAATCCTCCAGCCCAGGCCATGGCCACCAGGTGGCCACACATTTGTCTGCTCATGGCTACCCTGTAGTGTAGGGGCTTGCAGATGGCCAGGTAGCGGTCATAGGCCATCACTGTGAGCAGGATGATCTCCACTCCTCCAAAGAAATGCTCTGCAAAGAGCTGAGTCATGCACCCACTGAAGGAGATAGTTTTCTTTTCTGTGAGTAAGTCAAATATCATTTTGGGAGCCATGGTAGAAGAGCAGCAGCTGTCTACAAAGGACAAGAAAGACAGAAAGAAATACATGGGGGAGCCCAGGGCTCTGCTGGTGTTGATTGTCATGACAATGAGTAGGTTGCCTGCCACAGTGAGAAAGTAGATGACTATAAACACAGCGCACAAGAGTTTCTGCACATCTGGGTCCTGTGTCAGGCCAAGCAGGATGAATTCAGTCACGTTGTTCATTTGTTCTGGGAATCCACTTTGGCATCTGGATAATTGATTTGTCTGTGAATAGCACAGGGATTACAATTACAGCACATAGATTTTGATCAAGCAAATCATTTCTGTCAGGATTGATTTCTGTGAGACTGATGGAAACTCCAAGAAGATAAACTCAGACATAGAGTTGGCCTGTATTACTGGTTATATAATGAACACATAGCCTCTTCACCCTCTGACTGACACAGAGACATATGTGTGCACACATACACAATACACTCATCCATATACACAAACACAGTCTTAAAAATGTAGGCCCTGGGGCGCCTGGGTGGCTCAGTGGGTTAAAGCCTCTGCTTTCGGCCTGTTCATGATCCCAGGGTCCTGGGATCCAGCCCCACATCAGGCTCTCTGCTCCACGGAGAGCCTGCTTCCCCCTCTCTCTCTCTGCCTGCCTCTCTTGCCTACTTGTAATCTCTGTCTGTCAAATAAATAAATAAAATCTTAAAAAAAAATGTAGGCCCCTTCCTGTAATTGCACATGGGTCAGTATTCTCTGAAAAACTGCCATAGTATTTCTCCCCTCGGAAAACCAGAATGGGAGGAGGAGCAGAGAAGGAGCAGAGGCTTGAATTCATGAGAAGCTGCTGCCTGGTGTTTCTTCTCTAGTCACCTGTGCTTCTGAGGCTAAGCTGCAGTTGTTATTCTTGATGTTTTCAGCTTGTTTCCAGATGACCATAAAACATCTGGAGAATTCAATCTGAAATTAAGAATGATGTCATCACATTTCAGAAAAAATTGAGTGAATATTTGAAGCTCCAGTAAGATATACCAGGCACTTAGATTTGTGAGATTGTACAATCCATTAAAACAGAATTGGAAGAATATTTTCAACAGGAAAAAGGAAGAATATCCTGGAAATGATGAAAGAGCATGATGCTATGCAAAATTCTCCAGATGTATTTGAAACTTTAGAATTCACCCTTTTGACAATTTGTTATGTATAATTTACAAGGGCATTTTGTATATAAAAACTAGGTTTAAGGAAGACTAGGAGAAACTCTCTGGATGTACTTAGAAAACACATTCTTTAATGGTGAGGAAGCAAAGACATCCCTATTTGTCAGACAGAGTATGCTCTTACAGTCAGATAGCCTGTTTCTTCCTTGTGTACTCTTTCTTAGTAGCCAGGTAATTATATGTACAGACCTTAGTCTTACAATGTCTAAAATTTCTGACATATAAAAAAAATAATATAATAAATATTATAGTGGAATTGAAAAATATCATTATTCCAGAGAGCAAAGTTTTATCCCAATGGTAAAATACAGCTTTCTATACACTCTAAATTCATGAAAGAAAAATTAAAAATGAAAAATCCCTGAATATAATCACTCCTACCCTTGAAGTATATGATTGTTATAATATTAAGAAAGACCATAAGTGAAGAGAAATGAAGTATTCAAGAAGTTAGAAAACAACCAGTTGTATTCAGAAAAAAGGATGAATGCAGAGATCAGTATATGTCAATAGAAAAATACTAGATTTGAACATAAGACTAGAAGTTCTAGCCTCAGCAATCAGACAACCAAAAGAAATTAAAGGCATCCAAAACGGCAAAGAAGAAGTCAAACTATCACTCTTTGCAGGTGATATGATACTATATTTGGAAAACCCATAAGACTCCAATCTAAATCTGCCAGAACTTGTACAGGAATTCAGTAAAGTTTCAGGATATAAAATCAGTGCACAGAAATCAGTTGCATTTCTTTACTCTTACTGCAAGACAGAGGAAAGAGAAATTAAGGAGTCAATCCCATTTACAATTGCACCCAAAACCATATGATACCTAGGAGTAAACCTAACCAAAGAGGCAAAGAATGTATACTCAGAAAACTATAAAATACTCATGAAAGAAATTGAGGAAGACACAAAGAAATGGGAAAATGTTCCATGCTCCTGGATTGGAAGAACAAATATTGTGAAAATGTCTATGCTACCTAAAGCAATCTATACATTTAATGCAATCCCTATCAAAATCCCATCCATTTTTTTTCAAAGAAATGGAACAAGTAATCCTACAATTTATATGGAGCCAGAAAAGACCTCAAATAGCCAGAGGGAGATTGAAAAAGAAAGCCAAAGTTGGTGGCATCACAATTCCAGACTTCAAGCTTTATTACAAAGCTGTCATGATCAAGACAGTATGGTACTGGCACAAAAACAGACACATAGATTAATGGAACAGAATAAAGAGCCCAGAAATAGACCCTCAACTCTATGGTCACCTAATCTTTGACAAAGCAGGAAAGAATGTCCAATGGAAAAAAGACAGTCTCTTCAACAAATGGTGTTGGGAAAATTGGACAGCCACATGCAGAACAATGAAACTGGACCATTTCCTCACACCACACATTAAAATAGACTCAAGATGGATGAAGGACCTCAATGTGAGAAAGGAATCCATCAAAATCCTTGAGAACATATGCAGCAACCTCTTTGACCTCAGCCACAACAACTTCTTTCTAGGAACATTGCCAAAGGCAAGGGAAGCAAGGGCAAAAATGAACTATTGGGACTTCATCAATATCAAAAGCTTTTGCACAGCAAAGGAAACATTTAACAAAACTAAAAGACAACTGACAGAATGGGAGAAGATATTGCAAATGACATATCAGATAAAGGACTAGTATTCAAAATATATAAAGAACTCATCAAACTGAACGCCCAAAGAATAAATAATCCGATCAAGAAATGGGCAGAGGACATGAACAGACATTTTTGCAAAGAAAACGTCCAGGTGGCCAACAGACACATGAAAAAGTGCTCCATATCACTCGGCATCAAGGAAATACAAATCCAAACCACAATGAGATACCACCTCACACCAGTCAGAATGGCTAAAACTAACAAGTCAGGAAATGACAGATGTTGGCAAGGATGTGGAGAAAGGGGAACCTTTGTACACTGTTGGTGGGAACACAAGCTGGTGCAACTGCTCTGGAAAACAGTATGGAGATTCCTCAAAAAGTTGAAAATAGATCTACCCTACAACCCAGCAATTGCACTACTGGGTATTTACCCTAAAGATACAGATGTAGTGATCCGAAGGGGCACATGCACCTGAATGTTTATAGCAGCAATATCCACAATAGCCAAACTATGGAAAGAACCTAGATGTCCATCAACAGATGAATGGATAAAGAAGAGGTGGTATATATATATACCACCTCTATATGTGTCTATATATATAGACACATATATATACATATATGTGTGTGTGTATATATACATATACAATGGAATAGTATGCAGCCATCAAAAATTGAAATCTTGCCATTTGCGATTACATGGATGGAACTAGAGGGTATTATGCTTAGTGAAATAAGTCAATGAGAGAAAGACAATTATCATATGATCTCCCTGATATGAGAAAGTTGAGAGGAAAGGTGGGGGGCTTGTGGGATAGGAAAAGAAGAAATGAAACAAGATGGGATTGGGAGGGAGACAAACCATAAGAGACTCTTAATCTCACAAAACAAACTGAGGGTTCCTGGGGGGAGAGAGGTAGGGAGAGGGTGGTGTGGTTATGGACATTGGGGTAGGTATGTGCTATGAAGTGTATAAACCTGGCAATTCACAGACCTTTACCCCTGGGGCTATTAATACATTATATGTTAATAAAAAATAAAAAAAGAAAAATACTAGATTCTATAAATACATTCAAAAGTTTTTTATATTTCAAAAATACAAGTAACTGAGTACAAATATAAATGATGATGGGATAAGCTTAAAAATACCAATATGGTCATAAGTATTTTGTAGTTTCCAGTGTATAGATTCTTTACCTCTTTGGTTAGGTTTATTCCAAGGTATCTTCTGGTTTTTGATGCTATTGAAAATGGAATTGAGTCCCTAATTTCTCTTTCTAGAGTTACATTATTAGTGTGTAGGAAAGCAACTGATTTCTGTGCATTGATTTTGTATCCTGTCACATTATCGAATTGCTGTATGAGTTCTAGTAATTTAGGGGTGGAGTCTTTTGGTTCCCTTTGTTTTTTTAGAAATTTTTAAATTTTATTTTATTTTTCAGTGTTCCAAGATTCATTTTTTATGCACCACACCCAGTGCTCCATGCAATATGTGCTCTTCTTAATACTCATCAGTAAGCTCACCCAAACCCTGACCCTCTGTCCTCCCAAACTTTCAGTTTGTTTCTCAGCAGTCACAGTCTCTCAAGGTTTGTCTCCCACTCCAATTTCTGGTTTTTCCACATAAAGTGTCATGTCATCTGTGAATAGAGAGAGTTTGACTTCTTCTTTGCCCTTTGAATAGGTTTTATTTCTTTTTGTTGTCTGATTGCTGTTGCTAGGACTTCTAGTACTATGTTGAACAATAGCAGTGAGAGTGGGCTCTGTTGTCATGTTCCCTGATCATAAGGGAAAGGCTCTCAACTTTCCCCCACTGAGAATTATACTTGCTGTGGGCTTTTCATAGATGATATTTATGAAATTGAAGATTGTTCTCTCTATCCCTAAACTCTGAAGAGTTTTAATTAGGAAAGGATGCTATATTTTGTCAAATGCTTTTTCTGCATCAATTGAGAGGACCATATGGTTCTTCTCTCTCCTCTTATTAATGTATTCTATTACATTGATTGACTTGTGAATGTTGAACCACTCTTGCATCCCAGGGATAAATCCCACCTTGTTATGATGGAAAAGCCTTTTAATGTACCATTGGATCCTGTTAGATAGGATGTTTTGGAGAATTTTGGCATCCGTGTTCATCAGGGATATTGGTTTGTAATTCTCTTTTTTGATGGGGTTTCTGCCTGGTTTTGGGAACAAGGTTATGCTGGCCTCATAGAAATTGAAGAAGACACAAAAAGGTGGAAAGATATTCCATGATTATGGATTGGAAGAATAAACATTATTAAAATATCTGTTCTGCCCAGAGCAATCTATACCTTCAATGCCATCCCAATCAAAACACCAATGGCATTTTTCAAAGTGCTGGAACAAACAATCCTAAAACTTGTCTGGAACCAGAAGAGGCCCTGAGTCACCAAGGGAATGTTGAAGAACAAAGCTGGAGGCCTCACATTGCCTGATTTCAAGCTCTATTACAAAGCTATGATCACCAAGACAGCATGGTACTGGCCCAAGAACAGACACATAGGTCAGTGTTACAGAATAGAGAGCCCAGATATGGACCCTGATCTTTACAGTTAACTAATCTTTGACAAATCAGGAAAAAAATTCAGTGGAAAAAACAGTCTCTTCAGTAAGTGGTGCTGGGAAAATTGGATAGCTATATAGAGAAGAAGGAAACTTGACCATTCTCTCACACCAACACGAAGATAAACTCTAAATGGATGAACAGTCTCAATGTGAGACAGGAATCCATCAAAATCCTAGAGGAGCACACAGGCAGTCACCTCTTCAACATCGGCCCCAGCAACTTCTTTCAAGACACATTTCCAAAGGCAAGGGAAATGAAAGTGAAAATGAACTATTGTTACTTCATCAATATAAAAAGCTTGTGCGCAGCAAAGGAAATAGTCAACAAAACAAAGAGGCAACCCATGGAATGGGAGAAGATATTTGCAAGTGATATTACAGATAAAGGGCTGATATCCAAGATCTATAAAGAACTCCTCAAACTCAACACCCCCAAAACAAATGATCCAGTCACAAAATGGGCAGAAGTTATGAATAGACACTTCTCCAAAGAAGACATATGAATGTGATAATGGACACATGAAAAAATGTTCAACATCATAACCAATATGGAAATTCAAATAAAAACTACATTGAGATACCACCTTACATGAGTTAGAATGGCAAAAATTGACAAGGCAAGAATAAACATATATTGGAGAGGTTGTGGAGAAAGGGGAACCTTCTTACACTGCTGGTGGGAATGCAAGTTGGTGCAGCCACTTTGGAAAACAGTTAAAAATAGAGCTTCCCTGTGATCTAGAAATTGCACTACTGGGTATTTACCTCAAAGATACAGATGTAGTGAAAAGAAGGGCCACATGCACCCCAATGTTCATAGCAGCAACGTCCACAATAGCCAGACTGTGGAAGGAGCTGAGATGCCCTTCAACAGATGAATGGATAAAAAAGATGTGGTGCATATATACAATGGAATATTACTCAGCCATCAGAAAGGATGAGTACCCAACATTTGTATCAACATGGATGGATCTGGAGAAATAAGTGAAATAAATCTAACAGAAATAAGTGAGAAATAAGTGAAATAAGTCAAGCAGAGAAAGACAATTATCATATGGTTTCACTTATTTGTGGAAAATAAGGAATAGCATGGAGGACATTAGGAGAGGCAAGGAAAACATGAAGGGGGGAAATCAGAGGGGAAGACAGAGCCTGAGAGACTATGGACCCTATGGACAAACTGAGGGTTTTTGAGGGGAGGAGAGTGGGGGGATGGGTTATTCCAGTGATGGGTAAAAGGAGGGCACATATTGCATGGAGCACTGGGTGTTATACTTAAACAATGAGTCATGGAATACTACATCAAAAACTAATGATGTATCGTATGGTGAATAACATAATAAAAAAATAAAAAAATGTTTCACCAAAAAATACAATATGGTCAGATTACAAAAGGAGATTATTTTCTTTTTTAAAAATATTTTAAAAAGATTTTATTAGAGAGAGAGAGCGCACAGTCAGGGTGAGGGACAGAGGAGGAAGTAGGCTCTGGGCTTAGCAGGGAGCTGGCTGCAGGACTTGGTCCCACAACTCTGGGATCATGATGTGGGCAGAAGGCAGACGCTTATCCACTGTGTCACCCAGGTGCCTCAAGGAGTTTATTTTTAAATAATATTTAAATGAATATTGTGTGTATTTCTTAAAACATTTTTCAACAACTGGACAGGTGTTTTTTAAAATAGAATAAATCTTCATGCCATCTCACACATACACACAAAAAGAAAAACAGAGAGAAAAGAGCAAAAAAGAACAGAGTGTATTAAAGCCTTCATATAAAATATAGATTTGTTCAAAAACAGAAAAAGAATGAAATAAATATGTATCTAATCTCTGGAGGAGGAAGAGGATGTTAAACAAAATGCAGTGGTATGAGAAACAGGACAAAACTAATGGATTTAGTTACATGAAGATCTGGAACACTGTGGAAAAATACTTGCAACGAGTATAATGAGTAACGATTATTATGGAAATGGTTTTTACAAAAAAGATCCTGCTCATACCATTGTGAAAATAAGGGCAAAACTAATGAAAAGAAAACTCTAAGGATAAAGCAATAGAAATCTAAAATAGTCCTCTATTTCACAAGTCATCAGAGAAGTACAATTTAAACACAGTGAAATGATTTTTACTGGCAAGGTGGCATAGATTTATGACAGTTATGTTACCCAATGCTGGTGGCCGTGTGTTAACATAAAATCTTCTGGAAAGAAGTTTGTCTCCATGTAATAAGGGCTTTATAAATAGTCATGTCCAGAACTCCTTAGGTTTGGGATCTATTCTAGATAAAAAATATGGACAACATGGACGGGACTGGAGGAGATTATGCTGACTGAAATAAGTCTAACAGAGAAAGTCATTTATCATACAGTTTCACTGACTTGTGGAGCATAAGGAATAACATGGAGGACATTAGGAGAAGGAAAGGAAAAGTGAATTGGGGGAAATCGGAGGGGGAGACAAAGCATGAGAGACTGTGGACTCAGAAACAAACTGAGTGCTTTGGAGGGGAGGCAGGTGGGATGTTGGGTGACCCTGGTGGTGGGTATTAAGGAGGGCACATATTGCATGGAGCACTGGGTGTGGTGCATAAACAATGAATCATGGAACACTTAAAAAATAAAATTAAAAAAATATGGACAAAGATTATGCATACAGGTTGTATTTCATAATTTTTTATAATGAATACATGAACAAAATCCAAATACCTTCATAAACAGGAGTAATTAAGTGAATTATCATTACAAAATATCAGGTGTCCATCTGTGAAGTTATTTACAAGGAGTGCATAGTGTGAAAGATTCTTCCAATGTAATATTGAGTAGAAGCCACAAGATATAAAAGTCCATATTATGATCAAAATTGTCCAAAATGACATACATACAAAGAAAAATATCTGAACAAAGTACAGTATAAATTAAAAAAAAATAGTGCCTCCGGGTGCCTGGGTGGATCAGTGGGTTAAAGCCTCTGCCTTCGGCTCAGGTCATGATCCCAGGGTCCTGGGATTGAGCCCCACATCAGGCTCTTTGCTTGGCGGGAAGCCTGCTTCCCCTCTCTCTCTGCCTGCCTTTCTGCATACTTGTGATCTCTCTCTCTCTGCATCAAATAAATAAATAAATAAATAATCTTAAAAAATAGTGCTTCCTTGAAGTATGAATTAAGGACACCTTTTATCTTCTTAAAAAAATTTTAAATCTATGTTTTCTACAAAGAGAATAGATTACCGTTATAATCAGTGGAATAAGTTAGTAAAATAAATACTATTTTCTTATTTCTGGTCTGGGTTCATAATATCCTGAGTGACTGCTTTACTTAATAGACTACATATGGTCATTCTTCATAAAATTCTGTCAGTTGATACACATATTTAGACCTAACTTACCTGAAATTAGAGGCCCTAGTATCACTCTGAGAGCCAGATGCTAGTAAATAACATTACACATTGTACCTACCTGTCTGAATGCCTTTGAGAAAGAAGTAACCGATTCATTCCAGAATAGGCATCTTCTTTGAGAGCACACTTAGCATAGAGGTAGCCATCACTGACCCACTGCTGGTGGCTGCTTCGCAAGTTCATCCATTTTTGTCTTTCTTTTGCTCACTTAGTGACTGGAAAATGATTGCTGAGAGAGACTTCCTAAATAATTCTGAGTTCATAGGTTTGACTTAGTTTTGCTTCCTAGGCTCACACCTTCCTTTGAGTGTGATGCATGAGCATCCCAGCTCAGATAATACATTTTTTTTACGTAGCTTCCAAAGTGTTAGGGTTCCTAAGAAATTGAGGGGATGGAGGGAACTTAACCACTGGGGGACATCTCTCTCCAAAGCACCTTAGTACACATTTGGCAGTAATTTTTGGTGACCAGATGAGGTCTATTATGAGAGCCACTTGATCTCAGATCTACACTGATCTAAAGCCCCGCAAATAGCAGATTTTGTGAAGCAGAAACATTAGAGACCGCAAGCACCATACACTCAGCAAGAAATGAAAGATCCCTGCAGTTAGCTCCTAGAAGTCTTTTTCTCAGTAAGCCTGTGCTCAACCCAGCGATACCTCCTTTGGTCCTTGGGAATCTGGATCCAGTTGTGTTGGAAACTTAGAACCAAACAGCTTCTGTGATGTGGGGCTGGTTATTTTTATGTGTTCTTCCTGGGTCTGTCTTTACCAATATTTTCATTGTGGTTTCGGGGAAGAATTTAAATGGGTGTTTGTTCTAAGTCCAAGGAGTGAGGGAGGCTCTGACCTCTCACCTCCTGAGGATTAGAATTAGCAGCTTCAACCAAATGTCAGGCAGTCCAATTTATCATTTCTCTCTTGTGGCCATGGCATCTGTGAGCGAGGGGGGTGGGGTGAGCCAGCGGGACTGGGCTAGCAGCCCCTCTATTGACCATGTTAAGAGGTGATCTCAGGGTTTGAGGTGTAAGGCCCAGAATGTTCTAGTCAGGGGGGTATGGGTGCCAGAGCCAGTCAGAGTCTATCAAATAGTCTTTATAATAACCTGTCTCACAGGGCTCTAGGGGGCATTGAGCAAGATAGCACAGGATAACATCTAAGCCAGTGAAAAACTGCTATTCTAATGCTGATGCCCCAAGGATAGACACCTGTAGGCTGGAGAAAGTGCTCTTGATAATAGAAATCTGAATCATGCTGAAGAGAGTGATTTTTGCTGGCTCTTCTCTTTGCTACCTGTGTGACTTTGGGCAAGTTCTCAGCTTCCTTATACCTGAGTTCCCACATCTATGAAAAGGGAGTGATAATGGTACAGATCATAGTACTGCTGTAGTTGTTTTGTGAGGTAATAGTGTGAAGTGCTGGAATGGTGCTTGGCATAGAATTAAAGCTCACTGCTGCCTTCCATTTTCTGTACAGAACCACAAAGCTCATGGTGTGAACATTTTGGGTTTCTGTCAGGAATTCTCTCCTTCTCACTTTCTCTCTCTCTCTCTACACACACACACACACACACACACACACACACACACACACACACACAGATACATGAACCCTACATATATATTGTAATATATATACATACATACATAGAGATAAATAGATAATAAATTTACTCTTTTGGTTGCTAGGGTCTGTATACATACAGAAAGGAGAGAGGAACATTTTAAAGTATAAAATACTGATTCATAAGTCATTATTATTCCACCAATCTTTCTATGAATATTTGATCTTGTCATCACTAAAAAGCTGACAGTGAAGTTGGGAGTCCCTGAGAAGGTTGTATGAATAAGGGAAATATAGACACAAATAATAAATAAATAATAAATTTATGTCACCCTGCTAAGTATGGTATTTCATATAATTCTCATATAATCCCATGAGGAAGGTATTGCTAATTTTATTTTATGTCTAAAGAAGTCGATGTTCACTGCGAGCATCATTTGGTCAAGATCAGAGAAGCTAATCTTTAGTAGCTTTGGATTTAAATCTTTGGATTTGAGTACAAATGGATCTAATTCTAAGCCTGAGCTCTAACAATTAAGCTGTGGTAGCAGTTAGACTCTGATTCTGTGATGTGTCTCATGCACTAGGAATGATGGGCTGGGTGAGGGGATGCTGATTCTGACCCTGGGGGATTTGTAGAGTCTCTAGTTCTCCCAGCAGGGGTAGGCAGGACACATCCCTCAGACAGAACCTACGTGCAGCAGTGACCATGAGGAAAGCCACAGAGAAAGGAGGACATGTTTTATCTTCCTTTCCTAACTTTGGGTCCAATCTGGTAGATCTACCTAGGCATAATCTTGGAAGGTTGGTTTCTGGAAATTTCCTAATGCCTGCAGAGGAGAAGGAAGACCAAGCAGATGTTCAGACTGAAGACCAGGGATATCTCTATGTGAGTGGGATGTTGTGTGGTTTCCCAGAGAAATAATACATCAAACCATGAGATTGGGTCTGATAGTTCCTCTATTTACAAGATTCTGTGTATGCCAGTTCAAGTATGAGAGCTTGAAAAAGATCCCCAAATAAATTGGTGTTATTGGTTCTTGGTGGTATAGTAAATAGAATTGATTCTCTAATTTCCCTTTCCATATTTTCATTGTTAGTGTACAAGAAAGCGACTGATTTCTGTGCATTCATTTTGTATGCTGTCACATTATTAAATTGCTGCATGAATTCTAGTCATTTGGGGTGGATTCTTTTGGGTTTTCCATATAAAGCACCACATCATCTGTGAAGATAGAGTTTGACTTCTTCCTTGCCAATTTGAAAACATTTTATTTATTTTGTTGTCTGATTGCTGTTGCTAAGACTTCTAGTACTATGTTGAACAACATTGGTGAGAGTGGGCATTCTTGTCCTGTTCCTGATTTTAAAGGGAAGGCTTTCAGCTTTTCACCATTGAGGATGATATTCGCTGTGGGTTTTTCATAGATAGATGTGAAGTTGAGGAATGTTCCCTCTATCCCTATACTTTGAAGAATTTTAATCAGGAACGGATGCTGTATTTTGTCAAGTGCTTTTTCTGCATCAATTGAGAGGACCATGTGGTTCTTATCTCTCTCTTATTGATTTGTTCTATCACATTGATTGACTTGCGAATGTTGAACCACCCTTGCATCCCAGGGATAAATCAAAACCACCTTGAGATACCACCTTACACCAAAGTTAACAAGACAGAAAACAATATGTTTTGGAGAGGATGTGTAGAAAGGGGAACCCTCTTACACTGGTGTTGGGAATGCAAGTTGGTGCAGCCACTTTGAAAAACAGTGTGGACATTCCTTACAAAATTAAAAATAGAGTTACCGTATGACCCCGCAATTGCACTATTGGGTATTTACCCAAAGATGCAGATGTAGTGAAAAGAAGGGCCATCTGTTCCCCAATGTTCAGAGCAGCAATAGCCATGATTGCCAAACTGTTGAAATAGCCAAGATGCCCTTCAGTAGAAGAATGGATAAGGAAGATAAGGTCCATATATACAATGGAGTCATCAGAAAGGATGAATACCCAACTTTTGTATCAACATGGATGGGACTGGAGGAGATTATGCTGAGTGAAATAAGTCAAGCAGAGAGAGTCAATAATTATACAGTTTCACTTACTTGTGGAACATAATGAATAACATGGAGGCCATTAGGAGAAGGAAAGGAAAAGTGAATTGGGGGAATCAGAGGGGGAGAAGAAGCATGAGAGACTGTGGACTCTGAGAAACAAACTGTAGGTTTTGGAGGGGAGGAAGGTGGGGGCACTAGGTAAGCCTGGTGGTGGGTATTAAAGAGGGCATGTGTTGCATGGAGCACTGGGTGTGGTGCATAAACAATGAATCTTAGAACACTGAAAAAAAATAAAAAAAAACTGGTGTTTTTGGAAAGAATACTGAAAGACTGTATGTGAAATCATGCAATGATTGTGTTTTTGCATTTCTTTTCTGAAAGAATTTTCCTGAAAAAATTGAGAGGAATTTTTGCATTTTTCTACTCCTGTGATACTCTTGGCTAGTATTTGTTGAATCCTGGCTAAGCTGTGTGATCTTGTCTAAGTTACTCACCTTCCCCATTCCTCAGTTTCCTTTTCTGCAAAATAGGGAGAGCACTATCTCATAGAGTTGTTACAAGAATGAAATTAGTCACTGAGTGGGACATAAGCTTGAGGGTGAATATTTTTTGGTATGGAAGAAACTTGATAATGTTGAAATTCTGGTGGGATAGAGCTAAGGGGGAAGTGTGGGGAAGGGCAGAGAGAGAGAGACTGATTGTAGATGTAGGGAGAGCAGTCAGTGGAGGCACAATAGGTGTGGCAGACATTGTTGCCCACAGAGTGATCACTTCCCAGCTTCCTTGTTTCAAAGGAAGCTGCATTTCTTCAGGTATTAGGTGGCCTGGTATTTGGGGGGAAAGTGTGACTCCACTTTAGAATAGTTTAAAGCAATTATCACAATGCTCTCCTGTTTTCAGGAACCAATTTAAGGATAGGAATCTGACATAATGTTGGCCAATGGGACAAAAGAAAAACTATAGGTTTTCTTCTGGGTGATGCTTCTTTGTTCCTAAAAAGATAATCATGAGAAAAATTTCTGTTTACTGAGTAATGACTTCTGTAATGGATGATGGATTTGCCACCTAGAGGTGCTTTAGTGGGCTTTTGAACTGGGAAGTTATCTCAAAAGCCGAAGAGAGCATCCAGTTTACAAGATGATTGCTAGCTTGTTATTGGACTTTATTTGAAACTCCTTTTGTTTTTACTGAAGGATATAACATCATTTTGAGATTGAAATACCCATAAGTGCTAGGTTATATCAGATAATCATTCTAGTAAGGAGGAAAATGAGCAGAATTTTATATTAAATACAAATATAAATACAGAATTTGTGAAAGAGGGAACCCATTGCACACATGAACAATGTCTGCCTTGCCTTTGAGCCCCACATTAGATCCTCCTGAGATCTTATCTACCCTCTCAGTTGAATGGGTCCTTCCCTATGAATGCATGTTGGAAATGCCCAATAAGCAGTTTGGTGTGCAAATGGTAGCTTCAGCATGAAGAGCCATCACTCGTTCTGGAAAGTAGCTGCATAGAGGCTGATTAATTGAAGAGGAAATGATAAATCCACTCAGTTTGTTAAGAGTGGTGTTTCCTGTGGTAACAGAAGAGCTGGATTATAACTATAATGCTATAGTATAGCTTTTCTTAGGTTTGGGCAATAGTCACTGTACTGGCAATGAAGTCTGCAACAGGGGACATGGATGACTGGAAGATGTGTGAAATCCAGGGTTATATGAAATAAAGGGTCAAGTGAAAATTCAATAGATAGAAGTAATTGCTAGCAAGGGAGCCACTCAATCCATAATAATGTAACTTTTATATGATTTATTACTGGTTTAACTGGTGGTATTAATTTGATTTCAACAAATTCTATAATACTGATATTGATGGTCAAATATATTAGAAAATTGAAGTAACATCTCCCATGATGTCCATACAATGAAATATGGTTTTTCAGAGTCCATAGTCTCTCATGGTTCATCTCCCCCCCCCAATTTCCCTCAACTTCCTTCTCCTCTCCATCTCCCCATGTCCTCCGTGTTATTTGTTATGCTCCACAAATAAGTGAAACCATATGATAATTGACTCTCTCTGCTTGACTTATTTCACTGAGCATAATCTCTTCCAGTCCCATCCATGTTGCTTCAAAAGTTGGGTATCCATCCTTTCTGATGGAGGCATAATACTCCATAGTGTATATGGACCACATCTTCTTAGGGGATGAACTAGAATTAACAATTACTTGTTAAACTAAATCAATATATTGATACTTTGTATAAAATTTTATTTTCAATAGTGGGAGGAGATAAAGTTACCCAGCTTGTGTTTGTTTGTGATTAAGTTTGTGGTGGAATATTCAGTTAGCTGAAATCCTTCTTTATTTAATTTTCTTAAAAGGTATTTTATTTATTTATTTATTTATTTTTAAATTTATTTATTTGTCAGAGAGAGAGGGAGAGAGAGCGAGCAAGCACAGGCAGACAGAATGGCAGGCAGAGGCAGAGGCAGAAGCAGGCTCCCTGCTGAGCAAGGAGCCCGATGTGGGACTCGATCCCAGGATGCTGGGATCATGACCTGAGCCGAAGGCAGCCACTTAACCAACTGAGCCACCCAGGCGTCCCTGAAATCCTTCTTTAAACAAAACCCATCTCTCATTTGATGATAGATGAGATTAGCACTTTGCACTTGGTCTATTTTTTCCTGTTCTATAAGTGATGCAAAATATACATGAGAAGGAGTGATTATGTGTGATTTTCTTGAGCCAGGGTCAGAGGGTGGACTGTGTAAAAAAGAGTTTTGTACAACTAGTGAAGCATTGAACACTACAACAAAAACTTATGAAGTACTATATGTTGGATAACTGAAAATAA
>PISX010031273.1:0-11032 GCA_004024625.1 Mellivora capensis
CGGATCCTACAGCTATTAAATGGATAATAAGAACAAATTTATATACTAAATTTAACAACTTACATAAGGTGGACAAATTTCTTGAAAAATACAAATTGTCAAATATCACACAAGTTGAAACTGAATTTTGAATAACCTAATATCCAGTTTAAAATTCAAAGTTGTTATTAAAAATGCTCTCACAAAGAAAACTTAAGGGCCAGATAACTTGGCTGGGTAATTCTATTGGACATTTAAGGGATGGGGGAAAAATCTTCAGCTTTACATACAATCTCAGAAAATAGAGGAGGAGAGATCACTTTTCAATTCATTTTATGAAGTCGGAAATGTTAATATAAAAATCCTTCAAAAACATTTTAAAAACAACTGCTAAACCAATATTCCTTATGCACATAAAGCAAAAATATTTAACAAAACATTAACAAACTGAAATTGTGAAAATCAAAAAGATAATACATTGTGACCAAATGGGGCTTATCCTAGTAATTTGTGGTTACTTTAACATTCAAAATTTAATCAATCCAATTCACTATAATGACAGAATAAAGGAGAAAATCCATATGACCAATTCAATAGAAGCAGAAAAACATTTCATAAAATTCAACACTCATTAATGATAAAAATTCTCACCAAACTAGGAATAGATGGGAACTTCCTTAATCTGATAAAGGCTGTCTCTTAAAAAACCTGTGGCTAGGGGCGCCTGGGTGGCTCAGTGGGTTAAAGCCTCTGCCTTCAGCTCAGGTCATGATCCCAGGGTCCTGGGATCGAGCCCCGCATCGGGCTCTCTGCTTAGCAGGGTGCCTGCTTCCTCCTCTCTCTCTGCCTGCCTCTCTGCCTACTTGTGCTCTCTGTCAAATAAGTAAATAAAATCTTAAAAAAAAAAAAAACCTGTGGCTAACATCATAATGGTAAAATCATATTTTTTCCCCTCTGTCATATCAAGAGTAAGGAAATAGAATCAGCCTGAGGACACTCCTTTGTGCTGTCTCCCTTGTGTTGAAGCATAAGCCCCAGTAAAAGTCTTGCCTAGAAAAAAAATTCACACACAATAAGGAAACAGTGCCCACTTTTCACAAGTTACATTCAATATTGTACTAGAAGTCCTAGTTGATGAAATAAGGTAAGAGAAAGAAAATAAGGCATAAAAATTGGAAAGGCAGTAGTAAAACTGTGTCTATTTGCAGGTGACATGGTTATTTATATAGAAAATCCTAAAGAATCTAAAAAATGATGGCCAGAATCAATAAATAAGGCTAAATGTACACAAGTGTACAAAAGTCAATTGCATTTTTTTAAACTAGCAGTAAACCTTTGGGAAAACCATACTATTTGCAATAACATTAGAAAGTACTTGCAAGTAAATTTGACAAAAATGCTTTAAGACCATAGTTTAAAACAATATATATTTCTAAGATAAATAGAGAATGAATAAATGGAGATATATACCATATTCAAGTACTGGAAAATTCAATATTAAATTGCTATTTCTCCCCAAATGGATCTGTAGATTGAATGCCACCCTACTCATAATTCCAGCAAGATTTATTATAGAAAATAGCAAACTTATTCTAAAACTTACATGGAAATATAAAACACCTGGAATATCCAGTTATATTTTAAAGGAAGGACAAAATTAGAGGATTTAAAATAATTGACTTCAAGATTACCAAAAAGCTACTATGAGACTGGCATAAGGATTGACAAAAAAACAAAAAACAAAACAAAACAAAAAAACACATGTAACAAAATTGAGAGCTATGTGGCCATTTACTATTCAATAAACATTCTAAAGCAATCACTGGGAAAATGGGAGTCTCTAACAAATGGTGCTGTAAAAACTGGATCCATAAGGGAGGAGGGGTGGAAAGAACCTCCACCTCTACCTCATATTATGTACAAAAATTAGAGATAATCATAAACAAAACTGAAACCAAAAAGCTTTTTGAAACAAACATAGAATAATTTCATTACTTGAGGGTAGGCAAAGATTTCTAAGATAAGACAAGCAAAGCAATAGTCATTAAAGAAAAATATTTGATTCATTAGTCTTCATCAAAATTAAAACTTATGTTTCATTGAAAGAAACCATTTAAAAAATAAATAGGCAAGCCACAGACTGGCAGAAAATATTTTCAAATGTATATCTTACAAAGAATTGATAGATAGGATATATATCTATCTCCTACAATGCAGTAATAAAGCAGACAAACAACCTAATAAAAATGCGTAACAGATTTGCACAAACACCACAAACAAAGAAGAAATACGAAGGATCAATAAGAATGTGAAAAAGTATTCAATATCCTTAGTCATTAGGGAAATTCACATTAAAACCCCAACCACTGCAAACACAATTAGAATGACTAAAGTTAAAAAAAAAAACAAAACACTAACAGAAAACAGCAAATATAAGTAAAAACATAAGTGGCTGATTTCTCATACATTGTCAGTGAGGTGATAAAAACATCCAAAGAGATATGAGATAATAAAAAGATGCAAAGAGGTATAACCACTATGAATAAAGGTCTTGCAGTTTCTGATAAACAAAACATACACCTACACTGCAACCAGTAATTCTACTCATAGGCATTTTCCCAAGAAAAATTAAAACATAAGTTTGTAAAGCACCCTGTACACAAAAGTTAATCTTAACTTTACTCGTAACAGATAAAACTCAAAAAACAACCTATGTGTCCATCAATAGGATGATAGATAAGCTATGGTATGTTCCTACAAAGGAATTCTACTGAGGAATTAAAAAGGGAAAAGTACTGATAAATGCAACAATGTGGTTGAGTCTGAAACACTCCATGTTGAGAGAAAGAAGCTTTATACAACAATACATATTGTACAATTCCGTTTATGTGAAGTTCTAGAATAGGCAAAACTAATCTGTTGTAAGGAAAATCAGAACAGAGGTTTCCTCGGGATAGATGAGAGGGAGATTGCCTGTGAAGGGGCCTAAGCAGCATTTATTGGGATAAGGATAATTTTCTGTATCTTAGTGGTGTTTTGGTTTACACAGGTGTATGCAATGGTCAAAAGTCATCAAACGGAATCTAAGAGGTTTGAGATAGCCGTGTAGGAAGATACTGAATACACCTTCACAAATAACAACACTATAGTTACATGAGGAATAATTTCATCTGAAAAAGTCCTGAAAACTAAATGAATAGTGTCTCTACAACAAATGAAAAAAGGGTCACAACTGAGAAGGGTAGGAGCGGTAGAGACAGGCTCTTGCCAAAAATCCCACCCCAGGCACAGGGACCCACAACTGGGAAGGTCTCAAAAATATGGAATTTCCCTGAAGAGCGAGGAGTTTTTGCTCCATAATGGGCAGTGCAACCCCTGCGTTCTGCACCAGAGAGACAACCATCAAAACATAAAACTAACAGGAATTATGTCCAGAAGAATCAGAGAACTGTCGGGAGCAAAGAACCCACTCTTAAAGGCCCCACACACAGACTCACTCCCCTCAGGACTGAGCACAAAAATAGCAGTTTGAAGCACCCATATCCTATATGCAGGAGACCTACTTACTAAGAGCACCTGCTGAAAGGCAGGAACCTGTTAGATTGGAGGTCTGGCAGGTGCCATTTTTGTAATCTCATTCTACCTTGCTAATGCTGGCATTGGAAGACACTATTTTGACAATCTCCTTCTAACCTGCTAGCGTAGGTGAGTATCCCCTGTCTTCCTATGCAACAGCCAGATGGGTGAGAACACCCCCCTCCCATCCACACCACATCCATGGCTCTGCCACAGTCAGCAGACATGTGCAACCAAGAGATGTTCCTTGAGCACCTAGTCAGGAGGATTGCATTTCTGGGCCCCACAGTTCATCTTTACACAAGGCCACTCCTTCAAGACTGGGACAGGTAGCTATTTTACCCAATACTTGGAAACAAATACAGAATATCAGCAAAATGGGGAAAGAGAGAAATGTGTTCCAAATGAAAAAACAAGACAATACCTCAGAAAAAGACTTACTGATATAAAGAGAGTAATCTACCTGATAAAGAGTTTAAAGTAATGGTCATAAAGATACTTATCCAACTCGGGAGGAGAATAGATGAACACAGTAAGAAGTTTAATGAAGAGATAGAAAATATAAAAAAGTATCAAAAAGAAGTAAAAAAATATCAAAAAGTTAAAGAATACAATAGCTGACTTGAAAAATATACTAGAGGAGTGCAAGAGCAGACCAAATGAAGCAGAACAGATCAGTGAGCTAGAAGAAAAAGCAATGGAAGTCAC
The DNA here is from genome assembly GCA_004024625.1 of Mellivora capensis. Taxonomy (NCBI): domain Eukaryota; kingdom Metazoa; phylum Chordata; class Mammalia; order Carnivora; family Mustelidae; genus Mellivora; species Mellivora capensis. Next base: position 4,264 of record PISX010031273.1, read on the forward strand.
AGAGTGGAAGACAGAGCAGTGGACTTTAACAACCCACTTACATCAATGGATAGATCATCCAGACAGAAAATCAATAAGGAAACATCGCCTTAAGCGATATGTTACACCAGATGAGCCTTAAGAGACATTAACAGAACATTCCATTCAAAAGTGACAGAATATACTCTTCTCAAGGGTACATGGAACATTCTCCAAGACAGATTACATTAGGCCACAAAACAAGACTCAATAAATTCAGGAAGATTGAATTTATAGCAAACATCTTTTGTGACCACAATGAAAAGAGACTAGAAAATCAATTACAAAAAGGAAACTGGATAAACTACAAAAATGTGGGGATTAAACAACATACAACCAAACAACCAATGGGTCATCAAAGAGATCAGAAGAGAAATTAAAAAACAAACAAACAAAAAACCTGGAGACAAATGGAAACAAATACAGCATACCAGAATCTGTAGGATGCAGCAAACACAATTTTTTTTTAAGACTTTATTTATGTGTCAGAGAGAGAGGGAGAGAGAGAGAGCGAGCACAGGCAGACAGAGTGGCAGTCAGAGGCAGAGGGAGAAGCAGGCTCCCCACTGAGCAAGGAGCCCAATGTGGGACTCGATCCCAGGACGCTGGGGTCATGACCTGAGCCGAAGGCAGCCGCTTAACCAACTGAGCCACCCAGGCATCCCAATAAACACAGTTTTAAGAGGGAAGTGCATAGCAATTGAGACCTCGCACAAGAAACAAGAAAAATCTCAAATAAACAATCTATCTTTACACCTCAGGGAACTAGGAAAAGAGCAAATGAAATCCAAAGTTAGTAGAAGGAAGGAAATAATAAAAATCAGAGCAGAAATACATGAAATAGAGATGAAAATGACAATACAAAAAAAAAATCAATGAAACTAAGAGGAGACTCCTGGAAAAGATAAAGAAAATAGACAAAGGTTCAGCTAGACTCACTAAGAAAAAAAGAAGGGGCACAAATACATAAAGTCAGAAATCAGAAATGAAAGAGAAGTTTCAACTGACATCACAGAAACACAAAGTGTCATAAGAGATTACTATGAACAAGTATATGCCAACAAACTGACAACCTAGAAGAAATGGATAAATTCCTAGAAATATATAGTCTTCTAAGACTGAATCATGAAGAAATAGAAAATCTAAATTGACCGATTATTAGTAAAGACATTGAATCTGTAATCATAAACAAACAAAAGTCCAGGAACAGATAGCTTTACTGATGAATTCTACCAAAAATTCAAAGATTTAATATTTATCTCTCTCTTTAAAAAAATTGAAGAAGAGGGAATGCACCCAAATTCATTTTTCAGGGAAAGCACTATGCTACCACTAAAACCTGATAGACACTGCAAAACAAAACAAAACAACGGAAGACAAACCTAAAACAAACAAACAATTATAGGCCAATATCCCTGTGAACACTGATGCAAAAATCCCTAACAAAATATTAGCAAACTTGAGGCACCTGGGTGGCTCAGTGGGTTAAACCTCTGCCTTCGGCTCAGGTCATGATCCCAGGGTCCTGGGATCGAGCCCCACGTCAGGCTCTCTGCTCAGTGGGGAGCCTGCTTCCTCCTCTCTCTCTGCCTCTCTGCCTACTTGTGATCTCGGTCTGTCAAATAAGTAAATAAAATCTTTAAAAAAAATTCAAAATATTAGCAAACTTAATTATACAGTACATTTAAAGGATCGTACACCATGATGAAGAGATTTATTCCAGAGATGCAAGGGTAGTTCAACATCTGCAAATCAGTCAATCCGATAAACCACATTAGCGAAATGAAAGATAACAAACATATGATCATCTCAGTAGATGCAGAAAGAGCATTTGACAAAATTCAACATCCATTAATGATAAAAATTCTCAATAAATGGGTATAGAGAGAATGTATTTCAACATAATAAAGGCCATATATGACAAACTCACAGCTAATACCATACTCAATGGTGAACAGCTGAAAATGTTCTTTCTAAGATAAGCATGCCCACTATCCACACTTTTATTCAGTTTGGTGTTTAAAGTCCTAGCCACAGCAGGGGGCCTGGGTGGCTCAGTGGGTTAAAGCCTCTGCCTTCGGCTCAGGTCATGATACCAGGGTCCTCAGTGAGGAGCCTGCTTCCTCCTCTGTCTCTCTGCCTGCCTCTCTGCCTACTTGGGATCGCTGTCTGTCAAATAAATAAATAAAATCTTAAAAAAAAAAAAAGGAAGAAAGAAAGTCCTAGCCACAGCAATTAGGCAAGGAAAGTAAAGAAAAGGCATACAAATCAGAAAGAAAGAAGTAAAACTATCACTATTTGCAGATGACATGATACTATACATAAGAAACCCAAAAGACTCCACAAAAAAAAAAAAAAAACCTGTTAGATCTAATAAATGAATTCAGTATAGTAGAAGGATACAAAAATAATATACAAAAATCCATTGTGTTTCCATGCACTAATAACAAACTATAAGAAAGAGAAATCAAGAAAACAATCCCACTTACATTTGCATCAAAAAGAATAAAATACCTCAGAATAAATTTAACAAAGGGGGTGGAAGACCTATACTCTGAAAACTATAAAATCCTGTTGGGAGAAGTTGAATAAGACACAAATAATGGAAAGGTCCATGTTTATGGATAAGAAGAATTAATATTGTTAAAATGTCCTTACTACCCAAAGTAATCTACAGATTCAGTGCAATTCCTAACAAAACTCCAATGGCATTTTTCACAGAACTACAACAAATAGTTCTAAAATTTGTGTGGAACCACAAAATATCCCAAAATAATCAAAACAACCTTGAGAAAGAAAAACAAAGCTAGAAGTACCATACTCCCTAATTGCAAACTATACTATAAATCTATAATTATCAATACAGCATGGTATTTGCAAAAAAGAGAGACATATAGGCCAATAGAACAGAATAGATACCCCAGAAATAAACTCATGCATATATGGTCAATTAATTTATAAAAAGGGAGGCAAGAACATACAACGGGGAAAGGACAGTCTATTTGATAAATGGTGTTGGAAAAACTGGACAGCTACATGCAAAAGAATGAAACCGTTTCACTGTTTTGCACCATATACAAAATTGAATTCAAAATTGATTAAAGATTCAATGCAAGACCTGAAACAATAAAACTCGTAGAAGAAAACATAAGGGGTAAGCTTCTTGATAACAATCTTACTGATGGTTTTTGGATCCTACTCTAGAGACCATGGCACAAAAGCAAAAATAAACAAGTAGGACATCAAACCAAAAAAGCCTCTGCACAGTGAAGGAAACCATCAGCAAAAGAAAAAAGCAACCTAGGATGGGAGAATAGGAAAAGATATTTGCAAATCATATATCTAATTATGGGTTAATATCCAAAACATATAAAGAACTCCTATAACTCAGTAACAACAACAAAATCTGATTTAAAAGGGAAAGAGGATCTGAACAGATACTTTTTCAAAGAAAACATACAGATATCCAACAGGCATACGAAAAGATAAATACTCAACATCACTCATCATCAGGAAAATGCTAATCAAAACTACAATGCAATATCACATTATACCTGTCAGAGTGGCTAAAATCAAAAAGACAAAATAGCAAGTGTTGACAAGGATGTGGAGAAAAAGGAGCCCTCATACACTGCTGGAAATGTGAACTGGTGCAGTCACTGTGAAAAACAATATGGAGGTTCCTCAAAAAATTAAAAATAGAATTACTGTTTGATCCAGTAATTCTACTATTAGTCATTTACACAAAGAAAACAAAAACACTAATTTGAAAAGATATATGCACTCCTATGAGTATTACAGCATTCTTTATAGCCAAGACAAAGTGTCCATTAATAGATGAATGGCTAAAGAAGATGTGAGATATATATATAATGAAATATAACTCAGCCATGAAAGAGGATGATATCTTGCCATGTGCAACAACATAGATGGACATTGAGGGTATTATATTAAGTAAAACAAGTCAGCAGAAAAAGACAAATACCAAATGATTTCACATATATGTATAATCTAAAAAACAAAACAAACAAACAAAACAAAACAAAATTCAGACTCATAGAACAGAGTGGTGTTTGCCACGGAGGAGAGTGTTGGTAAGGGGCTAAATGGATGAAAAGGATCAAGAGGTACAAACATCCAGTTATAAAATAAATAAGTCATGAGATGTAATGTACAACATGTGGAATATTGCACTGTTTGTATGGTGACATGGTAACTAGACTTGTGATCAGTGCACAATGTTTATAAATGTCAAATCACTGTGTTGTACACTTGAAATTAATATAATATGGCATGTCAATTATCCTTCAGTTTTTTAGAAAGGATCCACTTAGTGGGAGAACATTAGCAAAAAAAGAAAACTCATTAAATGGTGCCATTAGGATTCATGTATTTCATGCTATGCAAAGTTTACCTGAGTAGAAAAAAAATAGCCTTAAACAAATATGGAACTCTTATAAATAAATAATAACTCCAATTAATGAAATATTTAGGGGGTAATTTACTCATCAATGCATCTTAGTTGGAAATGTGTCCAATAAACTGATTGATAGATGAATCAAAAGACAGATAGATAGATAGATAGATAGTATATATTTTGATGAAACAAAAAATGTTAATTTTGGAATCTAGATAGTGAGTTTTCACCACAAAATTGTTTCAACTTTTCTATATGTCTGACATTTTTCATAATAAAATGTTAGGAAAAGCCTCAATGGTAACCACTCTAATTGTTTAGAACCTAGACCCACAAAAGATTCTTTTAGGGAGGAGTATTTTATCACTGACATTGTTTGAAATTGCCAGCACATGGTGATAATAAAAAGCAGATTGACTTTCAATCAGGTTTATTATTGTTTTTAAATTCTCAACAGCAATGCATACCCTTATTGCCTGCACCCAGGGTGGGCCCTCCTGCCAGACTGCCCTGGGTACATGGTTAGTGTCATAGAGTTAGAATAGCATAGTGACAGGAATCAAAGCCAGATCTGCCTGATTCCAAAGCTCCTTCCATGCCAATAACCCCTTTCCACATTATCCTGCTAGCTATGCAGCAAATTATGCAAAGATGAAAAAGACATAAAATTCTTGCCTTTAAGGAGTACCATAGAGACAGATCCATACTTACAGGTTTCTTTCTTTCTTTTTTTTTTTTTTAAGATTTATTTATTTGAGAGGGAGAGAGAGAGCCACAAGCAGGGTGGAGGAGAAGAGGGAGAGAAAGCAGCAGACTCCCCGCTGAGCAGGGAGCCAGACACAGGGCTCAATCCCAGGCCCCCAAGATCATGCATGACCTGAGCCAAAGGCAGACATTTAACCGACTGAGCCACCCATGTGTCCCCAAACTTATATGTAATACTAATTACTTATATGTAATTAAGTAATGTATTACTTAATTTGTAATACAAATTAGTATTACAGATTTTCAAATAACATGTTGGAGGAAAATGGGAAAGCCTCTTAGAAGGACAGGTATCTGAAGTATACTTTCTTCCCTACTTACATTTATCCTTGTGGCTTCCTATAGTTCATAAGCTCAAGTCCAAAATCCTTAAAATGGCCTATAAGATCCCACATCATCTGGCCCCTTTCTTATTTCTCTATCCTCGTTTTGGGCATCTCTCAGAGGGCAGCCCTCCAAAATTAACACACACACACACACACACACACACACACACACACTGCTTTCTGTCCTCTTTCTTTCCATGTTCCTTCCTGCCTTGGGGCCTTATCCAGGCAGTGCCTGCTTCCAGAAATATTATTCCCTTATTTCCTCCCTTTCTCCCACCTTCCTTGTCACCTAGCCCAATCTAATTCCTTCTTTAAGGCTCAGATAAAAGGCTGCCTCCTCAATGAAGCCTTCCTTAACTCTCAGGCCAGCTTGTCTCCCTTTCTCCTGAGGCACTGGACAGTTGGAATTAAATAATTTCTTCTGTAAATTTGGATGTTTTATAGATGTTAAGACTGGTGTGATTTGGAACCATATTTAACTTGTTTCAGCAAATATTTATTAAGTGATTCGAACTGAATAACCCAGTAAATGAATCCATGAATGAATGAAGAGCAGGATCTTAACACGCAATTATAGAGTGGGAATAGAAGTTCCAGAGAGAGGCAAAATCTTGAGCCAAATTCCAGAAGGAGAAGGAATGAGAAGAGATATAAGGACATGAGTGTTAGGTAATTTCCAGGTTTGAACTAAAAAAGAAAATCAGCTCTCAAAAGCCTCTTGTGATTGCCTGTCCTACCTAGGGACCAGATTTGAATTACATTTTATAAGAAACAGATAGATTAGATGAACTCAGGAAAGTCTGAAAAAATTCTCATCAGCCTTTAGAGTTTCTGAGGAATGTTCCTTTTTCACTCTTATCTCACAACCTCAAAGAAACCCAAACAGGAATCTACTCAGATTCCTGGAAATTGTCACTTTTTTAATAGCATAGTCCTATCCTGCCTAGTCTCTTTTGGCCAAATGCTCAGACAAGTGGGAGAACTAGACTCCCTCTTTAGGGCATATGAAGCTTCTCAATGAAAAATCTTCTAGATGTCTAAAAGTTTGTATTTGGTCAGCAACTGGCCAATGGTTATGGTGTGGAGGGAGACTATCTTAATTTATTATTGATTTCTGGTCCTAGTCCTGACAGGAACACGGAGGTACACTCAGCAATTTAAGGTTCCTAAAAGAGCTTGAAAATATATGAAGAGTTTTACTTGACCCTTCCATGTTCTTGGATCGGAAGAATAAATGTTA
>PISX010031274.1:0-17618 GCA_004024625.1 Mellivora capensis
AGAGGAGAAGGGAGTTGAGGGAAATTGGGGGGGAGATGAACCATGAGAGACTATGGACTCTGAAAAACAACCTGAGGGTTTTGAAGGGGCGGGGGGTGGGAGGTTGGGGGAGCCAGGTGGTGGGTATTGTGGAGGGCACGCATTGCATGGAGCACTGGGTGTGGTGTAAAACTATGAACTCTGGTACGCTGAAAAGAAATAAAAAAAAAAAAGAATTTAAAAAAAAACAAAAAACAAAAACAAAAACAAAAAATAACACAAAATAAAACTGCATAAGGGCAAAGAAAAATGCAACATCAACTCCTGATAAAAAACTGTCAGCAAACTAATGTAAGGGCCTACTTAGCCAGAGCGACTCCATCTCAGTAAAACAGCCATTTTGTTGTTTGTGCAGTAAACTTAAAATGACCCTTCCCCCCCTCCCCTGAGGAATTTACTTAGAAACAAGTCTGGGAAACCAGTAAAATGTAGCCAACCAGTCCCTGATAACAGAGCCCAGATACAAGAACGGGTCAAGTCAAGCCAAATGGAGGCATCCAACCAGTAAAGCACACACACTATCTCCCTAACCACCAGAGAATGTGGGCCCTGCCTTTTTGGGCACCAACTTGAGCGCCAATCCTGACCAAAGTGATAGCCTGGTTCAAATAGCTACTATAGGGTAAATTGTAATTCAACTGGCCACCCATGTGTGACCTAGCATGACTATGCAACTTTCTCTGTGTGTTACAATCTCATTGGTCAGGCTCAACCACATGGCTTTTGCTCTATAAAAGCTAGTCTGTGAGGCTGCGGGTGGTCACTCTCTCTCTGTAAGAGATGGCCCCAGCCGGTCGGTTTGATTCTCGATACTGGCGCAAAATAAAGTTTTGCTTGACCTTCACTTTGTATCAGTCTTGCGCCTTTGATAACGGACCCCAACACTAGGGAAAAAAGAGACCTTAACCTGGTAAAGATCATCTATGAAAAAGCCATACTGTTAATATACTTATTGGTGAAAGGCAGAATTATTTCCCTTTGAAGATCAGAACCAAGAGAGGGACATCCGCTCTCATCGCATCTATTTAACATTTTACTGGAGGTTCTAGCTGCTGCAGTTAGGCAAGAAAAATAAAAATAATTGCATCCAGTTTGAAAATGATGAAATAAGCTTGTTTTTACTTGTAGGTGGCCTTGTCTATGCAGAAAATATGATGGATATAAAAAATGATATTTGAACTAATAAGTGAATTTAGCAAAGTTGCAGGATATAAAAATATACAAAACTCAATAGAATTTAAATATAGTAGCAGCAAATATCTGGAAATTAAAATAAATGTCAATTATAATAGCATAAAATTAGGAAGTAGTTAGGGATAAATCCAACAAAAGATGGGTAAAACCCATCTTTTGAAAACCATAAGATACTGATGAGAGAAATTAAAGAAGACTTAAGTAAATGGAGAGATTTACTTTGTCTATGGGTTGGAAGATTCGATATTGTTAAGATGTCAGTTATCTCCAAATCTATCTGAAGATTCAACACAATCCTAATAAAAATTCCAGGAGACCTTTTTTTGGGGGGGGGTGTAGAAATTGGCAAGCTGATTTGAAAGTTCATATGGAAATGCAAAGGATCTAGAATAGCAAAAACAAAACAAAACAAAACAAACAAAAAATACAACAAAACCCTTTGCAAAGGAGAAAGCCAGAGAGCTAACACTACCTGATAGAGTTGGTTAGCTCAAAATTATATTCTGAGGCAGACAATTAGTAATATCCTGAAACTGTACTAAGTCATTGTCTTCCTATTTAGTAAATGACTAGTCTGGAGCTAAACAATATCCTGGAGGTATGTGAGTTATGATTAAGCTGCCAGGTTATCTACAAGAAGAAAGGAAATATGACATATGGGCACTAAAGTAGGGATCTAAAACTTGTGTTTTAACAGAACCCATATTTCTTAATGCATATAAATGGAGAAGTAGTATTTGCCTACCTGCTCTTATTTATTGTGAAGATGAAAACATGCAAATATATTTAAAAAGGATGAAATACTATGCAGCTCTAGAATTGCTAGCCTATGCATGCACATCTTTAATAGTATGTATTTGGATCTCCTAAGAGATGGGGAAAATTGCCCAACTCTTGCCCATTGTGGGGAAAAAGTGCCAAAAATTGGGAGATAGAGTCACAGCCTGGACCACTTGTAGCATGTGAAAGCTTTGTGCTCAACCCCACATCCTGAGCTTTGGACTGGCCACTAATTTAGAAGAGTAGCATGTGGGAAAGAAGGATATATAATCCAGGTATATACTAATTATACTATTAAGCAAGATTCATATAGCACTTTGTACTAAGTCAGTAGATATTGGGCTTTAGTAGTGAGTGGTAAGGATTAAATGAGAAAGAAGCATGACATATAAAGTATGGTGCTTATATTAGGAATTTTATAATGCTAATCAGAAATATACATGGTTTTCAAACAACTCCCCCCACCCAAATAATGTTAAAATTTAGGAGAGTAAAAAACATTCTCCTTTGTGAACAATAATGTAAACCATACAATTTGTTCTTCTTCCATTATTGCCATGGTTAACTGGGAGCTCAGAACCAGTTATGAAGCTTAGTTCTAACAATTCTAAAATTCCTATCAATTTTATATCTGATTCACATTTTCTTTCTTTCTTTTTTTTAAAAGATTTTTTAAATTTACTTATTTGGGAGTCAGAGATCACAAGTAGGCAAAGAGGCAGGCAGAGAGATAGAGGGGTAAGCAGGCTCCCCGCTGAGCAGAGAGCCCAATGCGGGGCTCGATCCTAGGACTCTGGGATCATGACCTGAGCCGAAGGCAGAGGCTTTAACCCACTGAGCCACCCAGGCGTCCCCACATTTTCTTTCAATTAACCTCCATAAACCGCTCATTTCTTTCTGGAAAGAGGGTCGGAAGAAGGAAAGTAAACAAGTGAATGAATGAATGGGTGCATGAATTAAGGAATAAATGAATGAATTATATATAAAGAAGTATATAAATATATATGAATAATATGAATATATATTTATATATAATTTACACATTTATATAATATATTAAGTATAAAATTTATATAGCATCCTAGCTACATATTTATTTACCCTTATTCAGTAAACATACATGAACTTCTGAGGCAGATTCTATGTAAATCCCACCTGAAAACTAGACTTACACTATAATTAAATCCCAGCATCTGTGAGAGAGAGAGTGTGTGTGTGTGTTTGTGTGTGTGTGTGTGTGTGTGTGTGTCTATCTCGTGTGTCTGTGTCTACCCTCACTCCATTAAATCTCATTCTCTAAGGACTTTGAGTTAAAGAAAAATCCATCCCTTTTTGGCCAAAGAGGATTTGGTGTTAGTTAATTAAATTCCTCATAGGCGTCTTTCCTGATGTAGTAATACTAAATCCAGAGATAAGTTGTCTTGGCAACTGTTTTGACGACTGTTAACAGCCTGCTTTTTAGGCTTGTGAATAAAGATGTTTGAGAATGTAAATCACCAGCTGAGGCTTAACATTTTATTCTCACTTTCCCAAAGAAGCTGGACACTAATTGATAATACAGTACACTTTTATTTATGTTTGAATAATAATATAGCAACATTCGTAGCTCAGCCCTTGGATGATTACATATATTATTCATGCTTTCAAAATGTAATAAAGATACATAATATCAGTTTTCCAATTAAAGTTTATGACCAAGCTTGGTGATGGTTATAGTTTTTGGCAGAGATTTTTAATTTTATTCAAATGCTTTCTTGGGATTCACAAAACAGCTTCAAGCATAAACATATTTTGCTTGGGGGAAAGGGAAGGGCAGAAACTAACACACATGCACATGAAGATGTCATTTATATGCAAACACTTTCCAGGTACTGAATCTTGCAAAAATTGACAATAGCCCTATTTTAAAAAAATAATTTCTTTTAATTAAGGTATACTTTTAGCGTTCACATGCAGTAGAGAAATTGGCTGATGAGTTAATTTGTTAACTATCAATTTTTGTGGCTAGCTAATGTGCACTGATGTCCATTCCTAGCACTAAAAAAAAAAAAGTGTGATGATAAAACCATTTTTACTAGATAATAAAGTAATCCTCACTTGAGCGGCTTCACTTTGAATGCTTTGTAGAAGTAAAGGGTATTAAACAATTATGCAATTGAAAGGAGCTTAAGATCTTTCGGTCCAACCTCTTTACTTTACAGAAGAGGATACTGAGATCCAGAGTAGCTGTAAATACCATGAGTCTCTTTTAACTACAATCAGGTCATGAGGTGCCCTATATTGTCAATGCAATATAGAGGGTCCTGCCGTGGTGGCCTTCCCTGTACTTATTTCTTGCTTAAATAACCTTTTCATGGTATATTTTTCCTTTTCATAGGGACAGCATGGTGTAATTTAAGTTTGGACGTCTGGGACACCTAGGTGGCTCAGTCAGTTAAGCATCTGCCTTCAGCTCAGGTCATGATTCCAGAGTCCTGGGATCCAGTCCTGTGTCCAGTCCTTGCTCAGCGGGGAACCTGCTTCTCCCCTCTGTCTGCCACTGCCCCTGCTTGTGCTCTCTCTCTCTCTCTCTGACAAATAATAAATAAAATCTTAAAAAAATAAAAGTTTGGACTTCTGAGTCATATACACCTGGGTTCAAATTCAGATTACTTAAAAAAAATTCCAGCCTCCATAATTGTGATTCCCATATAATCCTATGGTTAGGAAGTAGCCACCCTATCTATAAATCACCTACAAGTGTTCTATAACCTTGAAATTATAAAGATGACAAGGGATCCCACCCTACCATGAGAACTTCATATTGTACATAACACATAATTAGAGTCCTTTAGCTCTACAGAAAAATGTGTATTTCGAAATAAGTCTTCATTTAGTGCCCACAAGTGAACTGTTCTCATTTGGGACTGCTAAGGAAGAGACTGCCAGCTTGTCATGGCTGAATCTTTTTCTCTGTGACCCATCCTGTCCTTTTCCCATGGACATAGTCTGCAACAAAAATATCTGCTTCTTTGTTTATTTGTTTGTTTGTTTTTTAATCTTAATGTATCAAAGCTAAAAAGGGCTACAAGATACTATACTTTTTTCTCTAGTAGATTATGCTTGTAAGTTCTTTTTTAAACCCATACCTTCTCAATAATATGACATGGTTCTTCTGTAGGACTCACTCACTAGGGCAGTACTCTCTGACAGAAATCTCGGCAGTGACAGGAATGTTCTGTGTCTGCCCTGACAAAAATGGTAGCCACTAGCCTCGTGGGGCTATTGAGCACTTGAGATAGGACTAATGTGTTGGCTGAACTGAATTTTTTATTTTACTTAATTTTGGTTCATTTAAATTTGAATGTCAACATGTGAGTAGAAGATACCATATTGGAGAGTTCAGGTCAAGAATCTGGATGGATAGATATTAGGATCCCACCTCTCTACCTCTTCCTTTTCTTTCCTCTCTTTCTTCCTGCTTTCCCCAAGTCTCTCTACTTCAAGTTTTTCTTCTATACATGATAAAGTAACCCAGGCCAAATGGCTTCTTCCAAGGAGACATATTTTGCTTCTTTCTGGAATCTTTTTGGGGATGATCGAACTGGGAAAAAATGAGAATATCAGGCTCTGTAGAATCTTGAGAAGGAAATTCTTTGAGGTTAAGGAGGTCTGTGATCAACCCGTGCCCCTCAGACCACACCTTATAGATACCTATCCCCTCTTCCAGCTCAGAATGCAAGTCACAGCTGAGTATCTCTGATATTACTGGTACTGACATTCCTTGATATGCTGTCGTCATGTCTTATCCCCTTTAAATAGCCTGATGTACATCTTAACGTCAACAGCTTTTAGTGCTCTAAGTCATTAAGTCTAGACTTCATTCTTAAAATAGGTAATGATCTCATTTTTAAAGGCTTTGCTCATCTATCTCTAGTCCCTCCATCCCTATGTGCTGTGTAAGGATAGAAGATACCCATGTCACAACTGGCTTTTCAAAATTTTTTGTGTTTATTCATTGCACAAACACTATGCTTCCTTCATTCTACTACTGCTGGAGGGAGATAAAAAGGACACAAGATGAACATGGGCATTTGTATTATAAGGTAGAAGACAGACAAAGTATTTCAAAGGTAGCTCTCAGAAGGTTTCCTAGTTTCAATAGAAATTCCCTTCTTCCCCCTCTAGTGTCTAGTGTCCGGCCTAGAGATTTTGTTTTGGGAAGTCCTTTTCTCTAAGCTTCTGAAGTCACATCCTTCAGCAGTGATTTCTGGGTGCACAGTCTGTGGCTACTGAAGCCCAGATCCATTCCTTCAAGATTTGACTTTCTAGACACCAGCTGGCTCGTGACATAGTTAGGTGGGAATCACCTTCTTTGTAACTGAGTACAGGCTGCTTTCTAAAGCCATTGTTTTAATAAATTACTTCCTAAAACTGAGACCAAATATGCAATTTAATCCACTGTAATGACCGTGCTAATTCTTTAACAATGTTCCCATCTCCTCTTCGCTGTCTGAAACATCCTTTTCATATTTTTTTCCTGATGATGTGCATAGTCAGTTTCTTGCAGCCTTAAAAAAAGTCCTTGGCATCTACTGTGGTGTAGACCCCACTTTGCACCCCACTGATCAGCAATGTGATCACCTAGACCAACATTCTAAGAAAATCATAGTGTCCATGAAGGAAGCTGTTATCCATTCATTTAGTATTTGGTGTTTCCTGTCTGAGGACCTCTGTCTGGAGATATTTCTTTTATTTAACAACAATAAGAATTATTAGCAGATTGGCATTACCATTCTTACTTGCCAGTGAGGAAACTGATACCCAAGGAATAAAGAAAATTCTGCAGATTTTGTAGCTCCTTGTGATGGGGTTGACACGCAACCCAGGTCTCTGTGGACCCAGGGACAGCTCTCTCCATTTTTCACACATTAATCCACTTAAAAAAGCAGTGTGTGTTCCTCGTTCTCTCTACCTGTGAAATGAGAAGGATGGCCAGATTACTGTTCTACTTTTTTCCTCATGGAAGTAGAGATTTATAAATGGGTTTGACATAACCAATACTTTTCTCCTAGAAAAGAAACCTGGTTTAATTTTGAGTACATTATCCTCTCTTGACCTCTGTCACTTGCTCTTCAACGGTGATAAAGAAATCACCTGCTCATATAACCTCTCTATTGTGCCTGGTGTTAATATTTGAAGCATTCTTTTCACCATGGAGAACCAAGAACCCAAGCTGAAGAACCAAGAATTCCTTATTTCATCTCCCAGAAATATTGGAATAAATACCAGTAGGCTTTACATATAATTTGAGGAAGAGAAAAACCTAGAGCAGCCTGAGATAAACCTATTTTAAGGAAGCTGCTATAGCTTTCCCCGCAGTGTGGCCACAAGGTGGCAGCCTCTTAGAACATCTGGGCTAGTGGGCATCCTGAGCAACGGCCCCGCTGATTGGTCTTGACTCAGCCATATCCAGGTCAAGGTTCTGCCAAGGTGATAGCTGCCAACAGGTGCATCAACCAACACTGATGGAAACGACTTCTTGACAATGTTTTCTAAAAAGCAGTAGCCATATCACTCTTCCACTTTAGAGTACCCTAGCTTTCAGAATGCTTTATTTCCTTCAAGAATCTAACATACAGAAAGGCTTGAAAAGAAAGTGTGGGGGTAGGACTCTTCCTTATATATTCCTATTGTTTGAAGTGGTTGGTTGTCAACCTTGATGGTACATTAGAGTATCCTGGAGAACTTTTTTTTAAAATTTTTATTTATTTTTTAAAATTTTTCAGTGTTCCAGAATTCATTGTTTATGCACCACACCCAGTGCTCCATGAAATATGTGCCCTCCATAATACTCACCACCAGACTCACCCAACCTCCTCCCCTCCTCCCCTCCAAAACCCTCAGATTGTTTTTCAGAGTCCACAGGCTCCCATAGTCTCTCTTGGGGAACTTTTAAATCAATCTCTGGGGCAGGGTCCCAGAGACTGATTTTTAAAAGCACCCCAGGCAATTCTAAAGTGCACTCAGAGTTGAGAACCATCTTTCCAAGTCCTCACAATTTATTCACTCATTCACTCACCATTTATTGCACACTTCCTCATGTCAGCTCAGAGCAAGGTGATGGTGATGATGTTAAATGAGATTCTACAATTGCCCCCAAAGACTGTGCAGGTCAGTAAATCAATTCAATGGATGTCAATTCGGCAATCATGTATCAAGCTCTTATGCATAACAGGGATGATGCTAGATACAGAGGAGGCTGAGATGACAGCAAGTCCTGCTGTCTCACTTTTATATTCCAGTGGGTGGTATGTATAAATAATTAGATGAGGCGGAATTTCGTATTATTAATGTCTTACCTTTCTCTAACACTTCACGGTAGCACAAGGATTGTTTACCAACCTATATACCTTGAAGCTTACTCAGTAGTTCTTGAGATGTAAGCAGCCAGCTATCACTCTCTGAGGTTCAAAGAGGAGACCAACATTTTTGCCAGGAAGAAGCAATGTCAGTCCACACCTCCATGTTTGCAGACTCCATGGTCAGTCCTTGCTGGCGCATTCCATGTTATACTGTGGGGCTCAGGACAGAGTGGTTGGGTTTGACTGCCTGAGTGAGGGCAGTTGTTCAAGACTGTACTTATGTACTAGTCTTGAGAGTTTTATTTTCTGGAGAGGGAGCAGAGGACCATTTCTGTCCACACGTTTCCTGAGATCTTTCCTCCATCCAGTCAAAGGCCTTTTCTGATGCTAACCTGATGCTCATATCCTTTGTATATGATTTCTTACTTTCACCAAATTTCTCTTCCATCTAATGTTCTGGATATCTATTGTCTTGAAGAGAAAACAGAAAATATTTAGTTCCATCAGCAGATCTGGTTATCATTAGCTTCTGTCAATCATAGAAAGGTTTAATTAGGGGACTGAGAATCAGTACAAATGTATATAAAGAAGAAGCCAGACAAGTCTCATTTTTAGAGATCTCCATTCTGTCAGCTAATAAAGTTTTAAGCCAAATGCCATCTGGATTGGGTCTGGCACAGAAGATAGTTGATGATGAACGTGTTTTAAGAATTAACCTTATGGCTGATTTGGAAAGTTGTCTCTTAAGGGAGTGAAGTGTGGGTGAATATCTTCCTTATGTGAGGAATCAAAGTGATATTAACACCCTTCAGGGTCAATCGATATATGTAGATATTCCTGGGCCACTAAGAATAGCAGAGGATCCACCAAGTGATTGATTCCCAGAGGTCTCTGGCATTTCTACTGCATAGAAGACTCTGCTGCTGAAGACTTCACTGGAGACTATGGAATTATCTATCTTTCCCTTAAAGGCTTAGCAATATGAAATGATTAGGATTGTCCAGATTTAGGTATGATAGCTTAAAAGAAATGCTAAAAAATTGGAGTGCATCCAGGAGGAGACATTCATATGATGAGGAACCTGAGCAGCCTCCTAAAGAACAACAAACGAGGGGCTATAAAATTTTAGGCTGAGGAAGCGAAGATGCAGAAACGAGAATGGAAACATGAGAAATGTTCAAATATGCAAATATCTATGTGTGGGAGTGAGATTGTGTTCAGTCTATCTGGCTCCAGAGAGAAGGATAGTGACCAGGGGTGGTAGTGACAAGGGGGCATATTTCAACTCACCCTGGTGTGGAAGAATGCTAGAAATATTCAGCAATAAAAGGGGTTGCTTCATAAACTCCCCCCTTTTTCACAGATTTTCAAAAACACTATGTTGGGAAGTAGGGATTCCTTAACTGGGTAAGCAATTGGTTTTAATGGACTTTTCTGGAAATATTCAACAGTTCTGGGTATCTACCTCAAGAAGCTTAGTTCTCATGTCTCTAATTATGTTGATCACATTGTCCATGTCATTGAACCTCACTCTTTCAGGGGAAAGAGTGGATGGAAGGGGAAGCCCTGGATGGATCAGGGGAAGCCCTGGATGGAAGCGAAAAATCAGCCGTGAGTGTGAAGTGGACAGGTAATCCATTAGCCACACTTTTAGGTATATAGAACACATCACTAGTCCCTGTTAAATGAGCATATTCACGATGATTCACCCAATGTCAAATCACCTGTATACTAGAGGGGGAAAATGGTCCCATACAACCTGATTCCAGTCTATCTGTCAAGCTCATCTTGTCCCTAACCTCTCCCCATTTACACTTCAGTCAGACTCAACTAGTGAACACACTCTTCTTTCTCACACCTTCACGCCTCTACTTTTCTATGTCTGAGAAATAACCCTAGCACCTTTACCTACCTCACCCGCCTGACTGCTGTTCCTCCTTCAGAGTCATCTCAGACATCACTTTCCATAGAAAGTTGTCCCTGTCCCCCAGGGATGTGTTCATTGCCCCTTCTCTGCTCCTATAGGACCTCCTGCATCTCACTTCACTCCCCTTATGTTCCTGGCACACATTACTAATTAGTGATGGCACACTTTCTTGGCTAAGCCTGGATTCCACTTTAGAATCCCTTTTAAGTCATTCAAGGAAGCCACCACTAATGAACCAGAGCCGATGATCCAGATGAAACCTGCCTGCCAGTCCCAATTTAGGGCATGCCTCATTCATGACACTTCCTATGTTGTATTGAAATAGATCATGAAATTGCTTTTTATACAAGGCTGAAGTCACCATCAGAGGAATTGTTGTCATTTTTAGATTTTTAAAAAATCCCCAATACCATGCGTAGTGCTCAATATCGATCTTCACAAAGAGCTCCTCGTTATGGAAAGGAATGGGGGATTGGCTGGGAGAAGGTTGGAAAGGCAAAAGGGAGCTCTCGAACTCCTTCACTATCCAGTCTCAGTGTACCTGCCTGATGATGACCTGGGGCATTATTGTCTTTGAATGGAGGATGCGGAGGACATCATGACTTCTGCCTACCTGGAAGCTGGGCCGGGAACACATGACTCAGGGTCCCTCTAGGAGCCTCTAAACCCCTTTCTCTTAAGGGTCTGAGGGATCCTCTGGCAGGAAGGGTACTGCTTGCCTTTGAAGTCCTTTTTATTTGTTTTATTTTCTTAGAGAGAGAGAATGCAGGGGAGGAGTAGAAGAAGAGGGAGAGAGAGAATCTTAAGCAGGCTCTACACCCAG
Source organism: Mellivora capensis (assembly GCA_004024625.1). NCBI lineage: Eukaryota > Metazoa > Chordata > Mammalia > Carnivora > Mustelidae > Mellivora > Mellivora capensis. Next base: position 11,108 of record PISX010031274.1, read on the forward strand.
CATGGGGTCAGATGTGGGGCTTGATCCCAGGACCCTGAGATCATCACCTGAGCCAAAACCAAGAGTCAGGAACTTAACCAACAGAACCACCCAAGTACCCTTTCTTGTTTCTTATTAAAGAGTGCTTTGGGGTGCCTGGGTGACTCAGTCGGTTAAGTGCCTGACTCTTGGTTTTGGCTCAGATGATGATTTCAGGGTCCTGGGATAGAGCCCTGAGCCCAGCTCCCCACTGAGTGGGGAACCTGCTTGAGGATTCTCTCTCTCTTTCTCTCTGCCCTTCCCCCTGCTTGTACTCTCTCTCTCAAATAAATAAATAAATCTTTGAAAATAAAAAAAGAGCCCTTCAATATTTAAGCCCATGCCTGCCTCCTCTCACTGTCTCCACACAGAGCCCTACCTTTCTTTTTCTTTTTAGATTTTATTTAAATTTCAGTTAGTTACCATGCAGTGTAATATTAGTTTCAGGTGTACAATATAGTGATTCAGCCCTTACATGCAACACCGGGTGCTCATCTCAAGTGCCCTCCTAAATCTCCATTCCCTATTTCCCCCATCCCCCACCCACCTCCCCTCTGGTAAGTGCCAGTTTGTTCTCTGGAGTTAAGAGTCTGTTTCTTGATTTCACTACTCTCTCTTTTTCTCCATGATAGTTTATTTCTTAACTTCCACATAGGAGTGACATCATATGGTATGTGCCTTTCTCAGACTGACTTATTTCCTTCAGTGTAATAGTCTCTAGGTCCAACCATGTCCTTGCAAATGAGCCCCATCTTTCCATTTCAAAGTGCTCACTCCTTTCTGAGAGCCTTTCAGACCTAGCTCAAGGCAGCCCTCTCTCCCCTGTGTGCCACCAGGGGGCGTCAGTTCAGCGCTGGTCCACCTTGTGCTTGTTTTGCCTGTAGCCTCCTGTCCTCTCTCCATCACCTCCTGACAGGAACACTTCTCTCCTGCTCTGTGCAAGGAGCTTGGCTTCCAGAAACTCGTCCTCAGTGGCTTTTGCTTCTGAGCCTCCAGCCCTTCAGGAGCGTCAGTGAAGAGCAGAGCCCGAGGGCCGATTGCACAGGCATCCGAGGCGGGTAGAAATGACTACCATTTACTACCCACGTGATCTTGACATGGTCCTAAATGGCACTGAGACTTGGCTTTCTCATCTGTAAAAAAATGATTGTGAATTATTATGCCTGCCTCATATGATTTTGGGGAAGATCAAGTAAAACTTGCTGTACCCTTAGCAGACCCTGCCCTCTAATAAGAGTTGGCAAAATTTTGGACTGAATAACTGAATGCCATAAGGGATCCCCAAACAAATCTAAACATACAGATGGTAGTGAGGTGATAGCCACAAAGCTACAGATCAGCTGGGGCTTTGGGTGCTGGTAGGGGGCATGTGGTGGGAAATAAGACTGGACAGATGAGCAGGAACCAAGCTCAGGGAGGCCTTAAAGGGAAAGCTGAGTGGTTAGGACATCATTATACTTTGGCTCTCTGGGCAGGAGAAAGAGGATACCGAGGACAGTCACTGATCAATGCCAGCCCACAAGCCCCCTTTACAGAAAGGATGAGGTGTTCTGGGGATTTACAGGTGAACTGAGCAATTCTACATTGGAAGAGGACTGTGATTTAGATCACGCTGCTTTGGCATTAGCTGACAGGGAATCCTTTGAGGAACCCCACTGGCCCTATTCTGGGCATAGAAATTCCTAACTTCGTCTGTTTTCTGGGCAGTAAATTTTTGAAGGCCCTCGAGGCAGGTTTGATAGCAGCTTCTTTATGCAGAGGCTGATTTTGGAGCACAAGTTAGGCCAGTAGTAAAGACTCGGCCACCACAGCTGCCCAGTTCACAAATATGGATTAAGGTTGACTCAGACCCCGAGACCAGCACCATGGCCCCTGCACCTGGCACCTCCCCACTGGGAAAAGATGCTTGTACATGTTGGACTTCCATTATAGCGCATCTACAAATTCAACTTAAGGAAACAAAGACCAAATCCTTGGATGTGGGGTGGGCATGTGGGAAGGTCCATGGAGAGAAAAGGGCTTATCACAACCCTGCCCAGCTCCAGAGGAGGGACAGTGACCAAGGGTGGACATTTCAAGGGGACTGGTGTAACTATTTGGTGGAAGAACTTTGGGGCTATCAGACAGTGGAAACTGCCGCTTTACAAAGTGTCTTGTTTCGTAGTGATGTTTAAAGACTGGCTGTCACTTGTTAGAAAGGGAGTCATTGGTGGTTCCTTTTTGAAGTAACACTTTATATTAAATGAATACTTACTTGGGAAGGAAGCTGGATAAAATGTATTTTCCTGAGACTTCATGATCTGCAACATGCTTTATTTATTCAGTATTCTTGGATGCTCTGTAAAAGACGGGTCTCCCCAGTCTGCCCACCTATCTAAAGATCCTCACCCCATGGTCTGTATGGGAAGACAGTTCTCTCAGCTAAGAGCAGAAACTATGTGCTTATTTACATCTGAATCTCTAGCCCATAGGACACTGCCTATTATTGAGTAGCTGTGCAATAAATTTTGTTGAATGAGTCTCAAATTAATTTTTTTTTTGTATTTAGGAGTAGAACATGGACTGAATCCCTTTTGTGTGCTAGATATGCCTACTTGGAATGAAGCCAATGGCCAATATTTACATCAATCTCTTATTATTGGCCAGGTGCCGGGGTCAATGCCTTATATACATCATCTCACTCAACCCTATGAATAACCTTATTAAAAAAGATCAAATAGAGGGCGCCTGGGTGGCTCAGTGGGTTAAAGCCTCTGCCTTCGGCTCAGGTCATGGTCAGGGTCCTCGGATCGATCCCTGCATCGGGCTCTCTGCTCAGCGGGGAGCCTGCTTCCCCCTCTCTCTCTGCCTGCCTCTCTGCCTACTTGTGATCTTTGTCTGTCAAATAAATAAATAAAATCTTTAAAAAAAAGATCAAATAGATATTACTATCACACTCTTCTTACTAATGAGGAAACTGAGGCACACGGAGGCTAAACAGCTCCCACATGGTTACATAGAGAGCAATTAAATTTAGGCAGTGTGACTCCAAAGCCAGCATAGTTCATCAGTGCACTATGAATGAAGGAATGACCATTAGCAATCATTAAGAAGGCAGAATAATGTGCAAAACATAGCAGTTACCAAGTGCTCTCTATATGCCAGGCACTAAGTATTTGCTCACTTAATCCTCATAGCAGCTTCATAATGTAGGTATTATTACTGTGCTCATTTTATAGATAAGGAACAGATCCAGGTTTTTGAGGTTTATTGGATCCTAAAGCTCATCTTTCCAATGTTATGTGGTTTTCCCTTTTTTGTGATACAGAAGAGGTGAATAATGAATCTTCTTCTGCAGTTGTGTTGCTTTAAGAAAATTGTGCTTGGATTTGACCTGGAACTGGATCTCAGCTCATCAAATACTTTGTTTGGATTGTAACATTCCAGAATGCTTTCTGCTTGCCCCCTGGCCATTGCTTAACTAAGTATTTAGAGGAAGGGTGGGAGGTGGCAAAGAAACTCATCATAAAGCCAGTGTTGTGGAGATGGGTTTAGGGCCTGGTTTCCTGACTATAGGAACTTGCAGGCCATGTAACCTCTCCGTACCTCAGTTTCATCATCTGTAAAATGGGAACAATAACTATACTCACCTCATAGTGCTGCTATAATGAGTAAAGGCATTAAATTTCCTTCCCTTTCCTTGTCATCTGTCTTCCTTCTTTTTCCTTCCATTCTCCCAGTTTGTTACTTTCCATTCTCCCCTTTCTTCTTCATTTTCTCATTATTGCTCATAAATTTTTTAAAGAGACTTATTTACTTACTTTAGAAAGAGACCATGAGAGCAAGAGAGCGGATGTGGTGGGGAAGTGCAAAGGGAGAGGGAGAGAGAAAATCCCGAGTAGACTTCCCGCTGAGCACAGAGCTGGCACAGCACTATATCTCAAAACCCTGAGATCATGACCTGAACTGAAATCAAGATTCGAACACTTAACCAACTGAGCCATCCAGGCACCCCAGGTTGCTCACCAAATTTTTTTAAAAGATTTTATTTATTTATTTGACAGACAGAGGTCACAAGTAGGCAGAGAGGCAGGCAGAGAGAAAGGAGGAAGCAGGCTCCCCGCTGAGCAGAAAGCCAGGTGTGGGGCTGGATCCCAGGACCCTGGGATCACCACCTGAGCTGAAGGCAGAGACTTAACCCACTGAGCCACCCAGGCGCCCTGCTCACAAATTTTTAATGTGGATTTATTACTGCATAAAAGATATCATTCATTCCTTTCCCATATTTTCACCTAATTAAAATAAGTCAGAAATAATGTTAAACCTTTTTGTTGGATTGAACCTAAAAGCTGCAAACTATGTTCTAAGAAAGTCAGTGTGACTTTAACAGAAAGAGGCAGAGCTCTTGCTCCCCTTCTTTGGGTTCGGATGTTTGAGCTCAAAAGCCTTCTTGTTGAGAAAAGGGACAAGGGCTGATATGTTCAAGAGCATGCTTGTTCTGGAGATGGCAGCTCAGTGTGGGGAGCTCCCAGGGACACCCAGGCAGGGAGGCATGGCTGGCCAACAGGAGGAAGTCAAGAATTTACTGCACTAATCATACACAGCACCTGGGCAGAGCACTCCTTGAGAAAGAAGCCCTTCTCTCTGCCTGGGGAGCCCTCTTAGGTGCTTTTAGGTGGAGTGTGTCCAATTACACTTTAGACAACCAAAGCAAGAATGGATTAGCCATTTGCATCTCTTGGCCTTTTTCTCCCTCCCTCCTTGAGGGTAAGGATGTGTGCTGCCTTCTGCTGGGCATTGTGGGGAAGATTAATTAGCTAATATTGGTAAAGGGCCTTTGATGATGACTGCTAAGCGTTTGCACTGTGTAATTGCCATTTTTTCCAAGAAAATGTCCGAATAGTTACTAATTAGGCATTGTTGAAGCACCTCGTGCCCCATTATTTTACAGTTGTCTTGCAATTAACTGGCATTAGTACCATTTCAAATGACATTTGTTGCCCATTTCCCTGGTTTAATTTTTGGAAATTTTATAGGAAGCCCGTTTCTTATTCACTGTAACTTGAATAATTAACGACGTAAATATGGCTTTGAGTGGCTATATTGGCCTTGTTTCTTATTCACTGTAACTTGAATAATTAACGACGTAAATATGGCTTTGAGTGGCTATATTGGTAACACAAGAGTTCTTTCAAGATTTTAATTAAGAACACTACACATTGTACCCATTCCTGCAGCTGCTGGGGGAATGGGGTGCTCAAAGCCGATTTCCTCTCCAGGAACTGCCCTGCCCTGGCCTTGCCCAAAGGCACCCGCCTCTCCTGGGGATGACATGCAAGGATTCAAAGGTGTGGCCCTCTTTCTCAAATCAGGGCAGCTCTGAGGCATCCCCATACCCCCGGCCACCAGCTCCAGAAATGTCCAGAGGGGCAACTTCCCATTTGCAGCAGTCACCCCAACCCATCCTGCTTCTCTCCATCTCCCCCAGGAGCTGCAGGAATGGGTTTCTCAGTCCTGGAGGGGAGGACTCTGGGTGGAGTACTATGGCATCTGCGGCAGTGAAGCGGGTTTGAACTCAGCATGTCTTTCCACTTATGACTGCATCATGATTTTTTCCCCTGCCACTCCATGCCTCTTACCATTTCCACTTCACTGATGAAAATAGAGTTTCAGAGTTAAGTAGCTGCTCCAATGACATACCAAGAAAGTGTAGGGCCCATCATAGGCCACCAAAGCCCAGGCACACTCCCTAGGACCACGGGTCTGCCTACTTTGACAGCAAATGAGAAGTTACTCACAGTTTGTTGAACTATTCAGCACTCAGTTGCTAACTGAAACTTATAAAAAGATTGAAGGATATCTTCTTTGCCGATTTGGATGCCTTTAATTTATTTTTGTTGTCTGATTGCTGAGGCTAGGACTTCTAGTACTATGTTGAATAGCAGTGGTGATAAGGGACATCCCTGACGTGTTCCTGACCTTAACGGAAAAGAAGTCAAACTATCACTCTTTGCAGATGATATGATACTCTATGTGGAAAACCCAAAAGACTCCACTCCAAAACTGCTAGAACTTGTACAGGAATTTAGTAAAGTGTCAGGATATAAAATCAATGCACAGAAATCAGTTGCATTTCTCTACACCAACAACAAGACAGAAGAAAGAGAAATTAAAGAGTCAATCCCATTTACAATTGCACCAAAAACTATAAGATACCTAGGAATAAACCTAAAAAAAGAGGCTAAAAGTCTATACTCAGAAAACTATAAAGTACTCATGAAAGAAATTGAGGAAGACACAAAGAAATGGAAAAAAGTTCCATGCTCCTGGATTGGAAGAACAAATATTGTGAAAATGTCTATGCTACCTAAAGCAATCTACACATTTCATGCAATCCCTATCAAAATCCCACCCATTTTTTTCAAAGAAATGGAACAAATAATCCTAAAATTTATATGGAACCAGAAAAGACCTCGAATAGCCAAAGGAATATTGAAAAAGAAAGCCAAAGTTG